>CAKAJE020000311.1:0-144329 GCA_916610135.2 Macropis europaea
TATCTGAAATAGGAGCGACGTAAATTGAACAAATGTGGATAGAATTTCGCTGAAATTCTTATATTAACCGTAATGTAAAATGATCTAATCGGGTCTCTGTTTGCCCTACCCCTAGAAGATTATAGTGCATTTTACTCGCCATTCCATGCGCTTTGAGATGCCGCTTAGCCCAATACGCTATCTGAAATATGAGCGACGTAAATTGAACAAATGTGATAGAATTTCCCTGAAATTTTATATTAAACAAAATATAAAATGATCTAATCGGGTCTCTGATTGCCCTATCATAGAAGTTTAGTAGCGCATTTTACTCGCCATTTCATGCGCTTTGAGATGCCGCTTAGCCCAATACGCTATCTGAAATATGAGCGACGTAAATTGAACAAATGTGATAGAATTTCGCTGAATTCTTATATTAACCTTAATGTAAAATGATCTAATCGGGTCTCTGTCGCCCTACCCTAGAAGTTTAATAGTGCATTTCACTCGCTATTCCACGCGCTTCAAGATGCCGGCTAGCCCAGTAGGCTATCTGAAATAGGAGTGACGTAAATTGAACAATGTGATAGAATTACGCTTAATTCTTATATTAACCGTAATATAAAATTATCTAATCGGGTCTCCCTTTCCCTTACCCTAGAAGTTTAATAGTGGATGTTACTCGCCATTTTATGCGCTTGAGATGCCGCTTAGCCGAATACGCTATCTGAAATAGGAGCGACGTAAATTGAACAAATGTGATAGAATTTCCTTGAATTCTTATATTAACGAAAATATAAAATGATCTGATCGGGTCCCTGATTGCCCTATCATAGAAGTTTAATAGTGCATTTTACTCGCCATTTCATGCGCTTTGAGATGCCGCTTAGCCCAATACGCTATCTGAAATAGGAGCGACGTAAATTGAACAAATGTGATAGAATTTCCCTGAAATATTATATTAAACAAAATATAAAATGTTCTAATCGGGTCTCTGATTGCCCTATCATAGATGTTTAGTCGTGCATTTTACTCGCCGTTCCACGCCCTTGAAGATGCCGCCTAGCACAGTACGCTATCTGAAATAGGAGCGATGTAAATTGAACAAATGTGATAGAATTTCCCTGAAATCTTATATTAAACAAAATATAAAATGATCTAATCGTGTCTCTGATTGCCCTATCATAGATGTTTAGTCGTGCATTTTGCTCGCCCTTCCACGCCCTTGAAGATGCCGCCTAGCCCAGTACGCTATCTGAAATAGGAACGACGTAAATTGAACAAATGTGATAGAATTTCGTTGAATTCTTAAATTAACCATAATATACAATGATCTAATCGGGTCTCTGTTCGCCCTGGCCTAGAAGTTTAATAGTGCATTTTACTCGCCCTTCCACGCGCTTTAAGATGCCGCCTAGCCCAGTACGCTATCTCAAGCAGGTGCGGCGTAAGTTGAACAAATGTGATAGAATTTCCCTGAATCTTATATTATCCGTAATATAAAATGATCACATCGGGTCTCTGTTCGCCCTAGCCTAGAAGTATAATAGTGCATTTTACTCGCCATTTCATGCGCTTTGAGATGCCGCTTAGCCCAATACGCTATCTGAAATAGGAGCGACGTAAATTGAACAAATGTGATAGAATTTCGCTGAATTCTGAAATTATCCATAATATACAATGATCTAATCGGGTCTCTGTTTGCACTACCCTAGAAGTTTAATAGTGCATTTTACTCGCCCTTCCACGCGCTTTAAGATGCCGCCTAGCCCAGTACGCTATCTCACGCAGGTGCGGCGTAAGTTGAACAAATGTGATAGAATTACGCTGCATTCTTATATTATCCGTAATATAAAATGATCTAATCGGTTCTCTGTTTGCCTTATCCTAGAAGTTTAATAGTAAATCTTACTCGCCATTTCATGCGCTTTGAGATGCCGCCTAGCCCAATACGCTATCTGAAATAGGAGAGACGTAAATTGAACAAATGTGTTAGAATTTCCCTGAATTCTTATATTAACCTTAATGTAAAATGATCTAATCGGGTCTCTGTTCGCCCTGCCCTAGAAGTTTAATAGTGCGTTTCACTCCTCATTTCATGCGCTTTGAGATGCCGCTTAGCTCAATAAGCTATCTGAAATAGGAACGACGTAAATTGAACAAATGTGATAGAGTTTTGCTGAATTATTAAATTAACCAAAATATAAAATGATCTAATCGGGTCTCTGATTGCCCTATCATAGAAGTTTAATAGTGCATTTCACTCATCATTTCATGCGCTTTGAGATGCCGCTTAGCTCAATAAGCTATCTGAAATAGGAGCGACGTAAATTGAATAAATATGATAGAATTTCGCTGAATTCTTATATTAACCAAAATATAAAATGATCTAATCGGGTCTCTTATTGCCCTATCATAGAAGCTTAATAGTGCATTTTACTCGCCATTCCACGCGCTTTAAGGTGCCGCCTAGCCCAGTACGCTATCTGAAATAGGAACGACGTAAATTGAACAAAAGTGATAGAATTTTGCTGAATGATTAAATTAACCATAATATAAAATGATCTAATCGGGTCTCTGTTTGCCCTACCCTAGAAGTTTAATAGTGCATTTTACTCGCCATTTCATGCGCTTTGAGATGCCGCTTAGCCCAATTCGCTATATGAAACGTGAGCGACGTAAATTGAACAAATGTGATAGAATTTCGCTGAATTCTTATATTAACCAAAATATAAAATGATCTAATAGGGTCTCTGATTGCCCTATCATAGAAGTTTAATAGTGCATTTTACTCGCCATTCCACGCGCTTTAAGCTGACGCCTAGCCCAGTAAGCTATCTGAAATAGGAGCGACGTAAATTGAACAAATGTGATAGAATTTTGCTGAATTCTTAAATTAACCATAATATAAAATGATCTAATCGGGTCTCTGTTTGCCCTACCCTAGAACTTTAATAGTGCATTGTACTCCTCATTTCATGCGCTTAGAGATGCCGCTTAGCCCAATACGCTATCTGAAATAGGAGCGACGTAAATTGAACAAATGTGATAGAATTTCGCTGAATTCTGAAATTAACTATAATATAAAATGATCTAATCGGGTCTCTGTTTGCCCTACCCTAGAAGTTTAATAGTGCATTTTACTCGCCATTCCACGCGCTTTAAGATGCCGCCTAGCCCAGTACGCTATCAGAAATAGGAGCGACGTAAATTGAAAAAATGTGATAGAATTTTGCTGAATTCTTAAATTAACCATTATATAAAATGATCTAATCGGGTCTCTGTTTGCCCTACCCTAGAAGTTTAATAGTGCATTTTACTCGACATTTCATGGACTTTGAGATGCTGCTTAGCCCAATACGCTAACTGAAATAGGAGCGACGTAAATTGAACAAATGTGATAGAATTTCACTGAATTCTTATATTAACCAAAATATAAAATGATCTAATCGGGTCTCTGATTGCCCTATCATAGAAGTTTAATAGTGCATTTTATTCGCCATTCCACGCGCTTTAAGATGCCGCCTAGCCCAGTACGCTATCTGAAAGAGGAGCGACGTAAGTTGAACAAATGTGATAGAATTACGCTGAATTCTTATATTAACCGTAATATAAAATGATCTAATCGGGTCTCTGTTTTGCCTTATCCTAGAAGTTTAATAGTGCATTTTACTCGCCATTCCACGCGCTTTATGATGCAGACTAGCACAGTACGCTATCTGAAATAGGAGCGACGTAAATTGAATAAATATGATAGAATTTCGCTGAATTCTTATATTAACCAAAATATAAAATGATCTAATCGGGTCTCTTATTGCCCTATCATAGAAGTTTAATAGTGCATTTTACTCGCCATTCCACGCGCTTTAAGGTGCCGCCTAGCCCAGTACGCTATCTGAAATAGGAACGACGTAAATTGAACAAAAGTGATAGAATTTTGCTGAATGATTAAATTAACCATAATATAAAATGATCTAATCGGGTCTCTGTTTGCCCTACCCTAGAAGTTTAATAGTGCATTTTACTCGCCATTTCATGCGCTTTGAGATGCCGCTTAGCCCAATTCGCTATATGAAACGTGAGCGACGTAAATTGAACAAATGTGATAGAATTTCGCTGAATTCTTATATTAACCAAAATATAAAATGATCTAATAGGGTCTCTGATTGCCCTATCATAGAAGTTTAATAGTGCATTTTACTCGCCATTCCACGCGCTTTAAGCTGACGCCTAGCCCAGTAAGCTATCTGAAATAGGAGCGACGTAAATTGAACAAATGTGATAGAATTTTGCTGAATTCTTAAATTAACCATAATATAAAATGATCTAATCGGGTCTCTGTTTGCCCTACCCTAGAACTTTAATAGTGCATTGTACTCCTCATTTCATGCGCTTAGAGATGCCGCTTAGCCCAATACGCTATCTGAAATAGGAGCGACGTAAATTGAACAAATGTGATAGAATTTCGCTGAATTCTGAAATTAACTATAATATAAAATGATCTAATCGGGTCTCTGTTTGCCCTACCCTAGAAGTTTAATAGTGCATTTTACTCGCCATTCCACGCGCTTTAAGATGCCGCCTAGCCCAGTACGCTATCAGAAATAGGAGCGACGTAAATTGAAAAAATGTGATAGAATTTTGCTGAATTCTTAAATTAACCATTATATAAAATGATCTAATCGGGTCTCTGTTTGCCCTACCCTAGAAGTTTAATAGTGCATTTTACTCGACATTTCATGGACTTTGAGATGCTGCTTAGCCCAATACGCTATCTGAAATAGGAGCGACGTAAATTGAACAAATGTGATAGAAATTCACTGAATTCTTATATTAACCAAAATATAAAATGATCTAATCGGGTCTCTGATTGCCCTATCATAGAAGTTTAATAGTGCATTTTATTCGCCATTCCACGCGCTTTAAGATGCCGCCTAGCCCAGTACGCTATCTGAAAGAGGAGCGACGTAAGTTGAACAAATGTGATAGAATTACGCTGAATTCTTATATTAACCGTAATATAAAATGATCTAATCGGGTCTCTGTTTGCCTTATCCTAGAAGTTTAATAGTGCATTTTACTCGCCATTCCACGCGCTTTATGATGCAGACTAGCACAGTACGCTATCTGAAATAGGAGCGACGTAAATTGAACAAATGTGTTAGAATTTCACTGAATTCTTATATTAACCAAAATATAAAATGATATAATCGGGTCTCTGATAGCCCTATCATAGAAGTTTAATAGTGCATTATACTCGCCATTTCATGCGCTTTGAGATGCCGCTTAGCCCAATACGCTATCTGAAATAGTATCGACGTAAATTGAACAAATGTGATAGAATTTCGCTGAATTCTTATATTAACCGTAATATAAAATGATCTTATCGGGTCTCTGTTTGCCCTACCCTAGAAGTTTAATAGTGCATTTTACTCCACATTTCTTGCACTTTGAGATGCCGCTTAGCCCAATACGCTATCTGAAATATCAGCGACGTAAATTGAACAAATGTGAGAGAATTTCAATGAATTCTTATATTAACCAAAATATAAAATGATGTAATCGGGTATCTGTTTGCCTTACCCTAGAAGTTTAATAGTGCATTTTAATCGCCATTTCATGGGCTTTGAGATGCCGCTTAGCCCAATACGCTATCTGAAATAGCAGCGACGTAGATTGAACAAATGTGATACAATTTCGGTGAATTCTTAAGTTAACCATAATATAAAATGATCTAATCGGGTCTCTGTTTGCCCTACCCTAGAAGTATAATAGTGCATTTTACTCGCCATTCCACGCGCGTTATGATGCCGCTTAGCCCAATACGCTATCTGAAATAGGAGCGACGTAAATGGAACAAATGTGATAGAATTTCGCTGAATTCTTATATTAACCGTAATATAAAATGATCTAATCGGGTATCTGTTTGCCTTACCCTAGAAGTTTAATAGTGCATTTTAATCGCCATTTCATGGGCTTTGAGATGCCGCTTAGCCCAATACGCTATCTGAAATAGCAGCGACGTAGATTGAACAAATGTGATACAATTTCGGTGAATTCTTAAGTTAACCATAATATAAAATGATCTAATCGGGTCTCTGTTTGCCCTACCCTAGAAGTATAATAGTGCATTTTACTCGCCATTCCACGCGCTTTAAGATGCCGCTTAGCCCAATACGCTATCTGAAATAGGAGCGACGTAAATGGAACAAATGTGATAGAATTTCGCTGAATTCTTAAATTAACCATAATATAAAATGATCTTATCGGGTCTCTGTTTGCCCTACCCTAGAAGTTTAATAGTGCATTTTACTCCACATTTCTTGCACTTTGAGATGCCGCTTAGCCCAATACGCTATCTGAAATATCAGCGACGTAAATTGAACAAATGTGAGAGAATTTCGCTGAATTCTTATATTAACCAAAATATAAAATGATGTAATCGGGTCTCCGATTGCCCGATCATAGAAGTTTAGTAGTGCATTATACTCGCCCTTCCACGCGCTTTGAGATTCCGCCTAGCCCAGTACGCTATCTGAAATAGGAGCGACGTAAGTTGAACAAATGTGATAGAATTACGCTGAATTCTTATATTAACCGTAATATAAAATGATCTAATCGGGTCTCTGTTTGCCCTACCCTAGAAGTTTAATAGTGCATTTTACTCGTCATTTCATGCGCTTTGAGATGTCGCATAGCCCAATACGCTATCTGAAATAGGAACGACGTAAATTGAACAAATGTGATAGAATTTTTCTGAATTCTTAAATTAACCATAATAGAAAATGATCTAATCGGGTCTCTGTTTGCCCTACCCTTGAAGTTTAATAGTGCATTTTACTCGCCATTTCATGCGCTTTGAGATGCCGCTTAGCCCAATACGCTATCTGAAATAGGAGCGACGTAAATTGATCAAATGTGATAGAATTACGCTGAATTCTTATATTAACCGTAATATAAAATGATCTAATCGGGTCTCTGTTTGCCTTATCCTAGAAGTTTAATAGTGCATGTTACTCGCCATTTCATGCGCATTGAGATGCCGCTTAGCCCAATACGCTATCTGAAATAGGAGCGACGTAAATTGAACAAATGTGATAGAATTTCGCTGAATTCTTATATTAACCGTAATGTAAAATGATCTAATCGGGTCTCTGTTTGCCCTACCCTAGAAGATTAATAGTGCATTTTACTCGCCATTCCATGCGCTTTGAGATGCCGCTTAGCCCAATACGCTTTCTGAAATATGAGCGACGTAAATTGAACAAATGTGATAGAATTTCCCTGAAATTTTATATTAAACAAAATATAAAATGATCTAATCGGGTCTCTGATTGCCCTATCATAGAAGGTTAGTAGCGCATTTTACTCGCCATTTCATGCGCTTTGAGATGCCGCTTAGACCAATACGCTATCTGAAATATGAGCGACGTAAATTGAACAAATGTGATAGAATTTCGCTGAATTCTTATATTAACCTTAATGTAAAATGATCTAATCGGGTCTCTGTTCGCCCTACCCTAGAAGTTTAATAGTGCATTTCACTCGCTATTCCACGCGCTTCAAGATGCCGGCTAGCCCAGTAGGCTATCTGAAATAGGAGTGACGTAAATTGAACAAATGTGATAGAATTACGCTTAATTCTTATATTAACCGTAATATAAAATGATCTAATCGGGTCTCTCTTTGCATTACCCTAGAAGTTTAATAGTGCATTTTACTCGCCATTTTATGCGCTTTGAGATGCCGCTTAGCCGAATACGCTATCTGAAATAGGAGCGACGTAAATTGAACAAATGTGATAGAATTTCCTTGAATTCTTATATTAACGAAAATATAAAATGATCTGATCGGGTCCCTGATTGCCCTATCATAGAAGTTTAATAGTGCATTTTGCTCGCCATTTCATGCGCTTTGAGATGCCGCTTAGCCCAATACGCTATCTGAAATAGGAGCGACGTAAATTGAACAAATGTGATAGAATTTCCCTGAAATATTATATTAAACAAAATATAAAATGTTCTAATCGGGTCTCTGATTGCCCTATCATAGATGTTTAGTCGTGCATTTTACTCGCCGTTCCACGCCCTTGAAGATGCCGCCTAGCACAGTACGCTATCTGAAATAGGAGCGATGTAAATTGAACAAATGTGATAGAATTTCCCTGAAATCTTATATTAAACAAAATATAAAATGATCTAATCGTGTCTCTGATTGCCCTATCATAGATGTTTAGTCGTGCATTTTGCTCGCCCTTCCACGCCCTTGAAGATGCCGCCTAGCCCAGTACGCTATCTGAAATAGGAACGACGTAAATTGAACAAATGTGATAGAATTTCGTTGAATTCTTAAATTAACCATAATATACAATGATCTAATCGGGTCTCTGTTCGCCCTGGCCTAGAAGTTTAATAGTGCATTTTACTCGCCCTTCCACGCGCTTTAAGATGCCGCCTAGCCCAGTACGCTATCTCAAGCAGGTGCGGCGTAAGTTGAACAAATGTGATAGAATTTCCCTGAATTCTTATATTATCCGTAATATAAAATGATCAAATCGGGTCTCTGTTCGCCCTAGCCTAGAAGTATAATAGTGCATTTTACTCGCCATTTCATGCGCTTTGAGATGCCGCTTAGCCCAATACGCTATCTGAAATAGGAGCGACGTAAATTGATCAAATGTGATAGAATTTCGCTGAATTCTGAAATTATCCATAATATACAATGATCTAATCGGGTCTCTGTTTGCACTACCCTAGAAGTTTAATAGTGCATTTTACTCGCCCTTCCACGCGCTTTAAGATGCCGCCTAGCCCAGTACGCTATCTCACGCAGGTGCGGCGTAAGTTGAACAAATGTGATAGAATTACGCTGCATTCTTATATTATCCGTAATATAAAATGATCTAATCGGTTCTCTGTTTGCCTTATCCTAGAAGTTTAATAGTAAATCTTACTCGCCATTTCATGCGCTTTGAGATGCCGCCTAGCCCAATACGCTATCTGAAATAGGAGAGACGTAAATTGAACAAATGTGTTAGAATTTCCCTGAATTCTTATATTAACCTTAATGTAAAATGATCTAATCGGGTCTCTGTTCGCCCTGCCCTAGAAGTTTAATAGTGCGTTTCACTCCTCATTTCATGCGCTTTGAGATGCCGCTTAGCTCAATAAGCTATCTGAAATAGGAACGACGTAAATTGAACAAATGTGATAGAGTTTTGCTGAATTATTAAATTAACCAAAATATAAAATGATCTAATCGGGTCTCTGGTTGCCCTATCATAGAAGTTTAATAGTGCATTTCACTCATCATTTCATGCGCTTTGAGATGCCGCTTAGCTCAATAAGCTATCTGAAATAGGAGCGACGTAAATTGAATAAATATGATAGAATTTCGCTGAATTCTTATATTAACCAAAATATAAAATGATCTAATCGGGTCTCTTATTGCCCTATCATAGAAGCTTAATAGTGCATTTTACTCGCCATTCCACGCGCTTTAAGGTGCCGCCTAGCCCAGTACGCTATCTGAAATAGGAACGACGTAAATTGAACAAAAGTGATAGAATTTTGCTGAATGATTAAATTAACCATAATATAAAATGATCTAATCGGGTCTCTGTTTGCCCTACCCTAGAAGTTTAATAGTGCATTTTACTCGCCATTTCATGCGCTTTGAGATGCCGCTTAGCCCAATTCGCTATATGAAACGTGAGCGACGTAAATTGAACAAATGTGATAGAATTTCGCTGAATTCTTATATTAACCAAAATATAAAATGATCTAATAGGGTCTCTGATTGCCCTATCATAGAAGTTTAATAGTGCATTTTACTCGCCATTCCACGCGCTTTAAGCTGACGCCTAGCCCAGTAAGCTATCTGAAATAGGAGCGACGTAAATTGAACAAATGTGATAGAATTTAGCTGAATTCTTAAATTAACCATAATATAAAATGATCTAATCGGGTCTCTGTTTGCCCTACCCTAGAACTTTAATAGTGCATTGTACTCCTCATTTCATGCGCTTAGAGATGCCGCTTAGCCCAATACGCTATCTGAAATAGGAGCGACGTAAATTGAACAAATGTGATAGAATTTCGCTGAATTCTGAAATTAACTATAATATAAAATGATCTAATCGGGTCTCTGTTTGCCCTACCATAGAAGTTTAATAGTGCATTTTACTCGCCATTCCACGCGCTTTAAGATGCCGCCTAGCCCAGTACGCTATCAGAAATAGGAGCGACGTAAATTGAAAAAATGTGATAGAATTTTGCTGAATTCTTAAATTAACCATTATATAAAATGATCTAATCGGGTCTCTGTTTGCCCTACCCTAGAAGTTTAATAGTGCATTTTACTCGACATTTCATGGACTTTGAGATGCTGCTTAGCCCAATACGCTACCTGAAATAGGAGCGACGTAAATTGAACAAATGTGATAGAAATTCACTGAATTCTTATATTAACCAAAATATAAAATGATCTAATCGGGTCTCTGATTGCCCTATCATAGAAGTTTAATAGTGCATTTTATTCGCCATTCCACGCGCTTTAAGATGCCGCCTAGCCCAGTACGCTATCTGAAAGAGGAGCGACGTAAGTTGAACAAATGTGATAGAATTACGCTGAATTCTTATATTAACCGTAATATAAAATGATCTAATCGGGTCTCTGTTTGCCTTATCCTAGAAGTTTAATAGTGCATTTTACTCGCCATTCCACGCGCTTTATGATGCAGACTAGCACAGTACGCTATCTGAAATAGGAGCGACGTAAATTGAATAAATATGATAGAATTTCGCTGAATTCTTATATTAACCAAAATATAAAATGATCTAATCGGGTCTCTTATTGCCCTATCATAGAAGCTTAATAGTGCATTTTACTCGCCATTCCACGCGCTTTAAGGTGCCGCCTAGCCCAGTACGCTATCTGAAATAGGAACGACGTAAATTGAACAAAAGTGATAGAATTTTGCTGAATGATTAAATTAACCATAATATAAAATGATCTAATCGGGTCTCTGTTTGCCCTACCCTAGAAGTTTAATAGTGCATTTTACTCGCCATTTCATGCGCTTTGAGATGCCGCTTAGCCCAATTCGCTATATGAAACGTGAGCGACGTAAATTGAACAAATGTGATAGAATTTCGCTGAATTCTTATATTAACCAAAATATAAAATGATCTAATAGGGTCTCTGATTGCCCTATCATAGAAGTTTAATAGTGCATTTTACTCGCCATTCCACGCGCTTTAAGCTGACGCCTAGCCCAGTAAGCTATCTGAAATAGGAGCGACGTAAATTGAACAAATGTGTTAGAATTTCACTGAATTCTTATATTAACCAAAATATGAAATGATATAATCGGGTCTCTGATAGCCCTATCATAGAAGTTTAATAGTGCATTATGCTCGCCATTTCATGCGCTTTGAGATGCCGCTTAGCCCAATACGCTATCTGAAATAGTATCGACGTAAATTGAACAAATGTGATAGAATTTCGCTGAATTCTTAAATTAACCATAATATAAAATGATCTAATCGGGTCTCTGTTTGCCCTACCCTAGAAGTTTAATAGTGCATTTTACTAGCCATTTCATGCGCTTTCAGATGCCGCTTAGCCCAATACGCTATCTGAAATAGGAGCGACGTAAATTGAACAAATGTGATAGAATTTCGCTGAATTTTTATATTAACCAAAATATAAAATGATCTAATCGGGTCTCTGATTGCCTTATCATAGAAGCTTAATAGTGCATTTTACTCGCCATTCCGCGCGCTTTAAGATACCGCCTAGCCCAGT
Organism: Macropis europaea; assembly: GCA_916610135.2. NCBI lineage: Eukaryota > Metazoa > Arthropoda > Insecta > Hymenoptera > Melittidae > Macropis > Macropis europaea. The sequence continues at coordinate 11,788 of CAKAJE020000311.1, forward strand.
ATGCTATCTGAAATAGGAACTACGTAAATTGAACAAATGTGATAGAATTTTGCTGAATTCTTAAATTAAGCATAATATAAAATGATCTAATCGGGTCCCTGACTGCCCTACACTAGAAGTATAATAGTGCATTTTACTCGCCATTTCATGCGCTTTGAGATGCCGCTTAGCCCAATACGCTATCTGAAATAGGAGCGACGTAAATTGAACAAATGTGATAGAATTTCCCTGAAATATTATATTAAACAAAATATAAAATGTTCTAATCGGGTCTCTGATTGCCCTATCATAGATGTTTAGTCGTGCATTTTACTCGCCGTTCCACGCCCTTGAAGATGCCGCCTAGCACAGTACGCTATCTGAAATAGGAGCGATGTAAATTGAACAAATGTGATAGAATTTCCCTGAAATCTTATATTAAACAAAATATAAAATGATCTAATCGTGTCTCTGATTGCCCTATCATAGATGTTTAGTCGTGCATTTTGCTCGCCCTTCCACGCCCTTGAAGATGCCGCCTAGCCCAGTACGCTATCTGAAATAGGAACGACGTAAATTGAACAAATGTGATAGAATTTCGTTGAATTCTTAAATTAACCATAATATACAATGATCTAATCGGGTCTCTGTTCGCCCTGGCCTAGAAGTTTAATAGTGCATTTTACTCGCCCTTCCACGCGCTTTAAGATGCCGCCTAGCCCAGTACGCTATCTCAAGCAGGTGCGGCGTAAGTTGAACAAATGTGATAGAATTTCCCTGAATTCTTATATTATCCGTAATATAAAATGATCAAATCGGGTCTCTGTTCGCCCTAGCCTAGAAGTATAATAGTGCATTTTACTCGCCATTTCATGCGCTTTGAGATGCCGCTTAGCCCAATACGCTATCTGAAATAGGAGCGACGTAAATTGAACAAATGTGATAGAATTTCGCTGAATTCTGAAATTATCCATAATATACAATGATCTAATCGGGTCTCTGTTTGCACTACCCTAGAAGTTTAATAGTGCATTTTACTCGCCCTTCCACGCGCTTTAAGATGCCGCCTAGCCCAGTACGCTATCTCACGCAGGTGCGGCGTAAGTTGAACAAATGTGATAGAATTACGCTGCATTCTTATATTATCCGTAATATAAAATGATCTAATCGGTTCTCTGTTTGCCTTATCCTAGAAGTTTAATAGTAAATCTTACTCGCCATTTCATGCGCTTTGAGATGCCGCCTAGCCCAATACGCTATCTGAAATAGGAGAGACGTAAATTGAACAAATGTGTTAGAATTTCCCTGAATTCTTATATTAACCTTAATGTAAAATGATCTAATCGGGTCTCTGTTCGCCCTGCCCTAGAAGTTTAATAGTGCGTTTCACTCCTCATTTCATGCGCTTTGAGATGCCGCTTAGCTCAATAAGCTATCTGAAATAGGAACGACGTAAATTGAACAAATGTGATAGAGTTTTGCTGAATTATTAAATTAACCAAAATATAAAATGATCTAATCGGGTCTCTGGTTGCCCTATCATAGAAGTTTAATAGTGCATTTCACTCATCATTTCATGCGCTTTGAGATGCCGCTTAGCTCAATAAGCTATCTGAAATAGGAGCGACGTAAATTGAATAAATATGATAGAATTTCGCTGAATTCTTATATTAACCAAAATATAAAATGATCTAATCGGGTCTCTTATTGCCCTATCATAGAAGCTTAATAGTGCATTTTACTCGCCATTCCACGCGCTTTAAGGTGCCGCCTAGCCCAGTACGCTATCTGAAATAGGAACGACGTAAATTGAACAAAAGTGATAGAATTTTGCTGAATGATTAAATTAACCATAATATAAAATGATCTAATCGGGTCTCTGTTTGCCCTACCCTAGAAGTTTAATAGTGCATTTTACTCGCCATTTCATGCGCTTTGAGATGCCGCTTAGCCCAATTCGCTATATGAAACGTGAGCGACGTAAATTGAACAAATGTGATAGAATTTCGCTGAATTCTTATATTAACCAAAATATAAAATGATCTAATAGGGTCTCTGATTGCCCTATCATAGAAGTTTAATAGTGCATTTTACTCGCCATTCCACGCGCTTTAAGCTGACGCCTAGCCCAGTAAGCTATCTGAAATAGGAGCGACGTAAATTGAACAAATGTGATAGAATTTTGCTGAATTCTTAAATTAACCATAATATAAAATGATCTAATCGGGTCTCTGTTTGCCCTACCCTAGAACTTTAATAGTGCATTGTACTCCTCATTTCATGCGCTTAGAGATGCCGCTTAGCCCAATACGCTATCTGAAATAGGAGCGACGTAAATTGAACAAATGTGATAGAATTTCGCTGAATTCTGAAATTAACTATAATATAAAATGATCTAATCGGGTCTCTGTTTGCCCTACCCTAGAAGTTTAATAGTGCATTTTACTCGCCATTCCACGCGCTTTAAGATGCCGCCTAGCCCAGTACGCTATCAGAAATAGGAGCGACGTAAATTGAAAAAATGTGATAGAATTTTGCTGAATTCTTAAATTAACCATTATATAAAATGATCTAATCGGGTCTCTGTTTGCCCTACCCTAGAAGTTTAATAGTGCATTTTACTCGACATTTCATGGACTTTGAGATGCTGCTTAGCCCAATACGCTAGCTGAAATAGGAGCGACGTAAATTGAACAAATGTGATAGAAATTCACTGAATTCTTATATTAACCAAAATATAAAATGATCTAATCGGGTCTCTGATTGCCCTATCATAGAAGTTTAATAGTGCATTTTATTCGCCATTCCACGCGCTTTAAGATGCCGCCTAGCCCAGTACGCTATCTGAAAGAGGAGCGACGTAAGTTGAACAAATGTGATAGAATTACGCTGAATTCTTATATTAACCGTAATATAAAATGATCTAATCGGGTCTCTGTTTGCCTTATCCTAGAAGTTTAATAGTGCATTTTACTCGCCATTCCACGCGCTTTATGATGCAGACTAGCACAGTACGCTATCTGAAATAGGAGCGACGTAAATTGAATAAATATGATAGAATTTCGCTGAATTCTTATATTAACCAAAATATAAAATGATCTAATCGGGTCTCTTATTGCCCTATCATAGAAGCTTAATAGTGCATTTTACTCGCCATTCCACGCGCTTTAAGGTGCCGCCTAGCCCAGTACGCTATCTGAAATAGGAACGACGTAAATTGAACAAAAGTGATAGAATTTTGCTGAATGATTAAATTAACCATAATATAAAATGATCTAATCGGGTCTCTGTTTGCCCTACCCTAGAAGTTTAATAGTGCATTTTACTCGCCATTTCATGCGCTTTGAGATGCCGCTTAGCCCAATTCGCTATATGAAACGTGAGCGACGTAAATTGAACAAATGTGATAGAATTTCGCTGAATTCTTATATTAACCAAAATATAAAATGATCTAATAGGGTCTCTGATTGCCCTATGATAGAAGTTTAATAGTGCATTTTACTCGCCATTCCACGCGCTTTAAGCTGACGCCTAGCCCAGTAAGCTATCTGAAATAGGAGCGACGTAAATTGAACAAATGTGATAGAATTTTGCTGAATTCTTAAATTAACCATAATATAAAATGATCTAATCGGGTCTCTGTTTGCCCTACCCTAGAACTTTAATAGTGCATTGTACTCCTCATTTCATGCGCTTAGAGATGCCGCTTAGCCCAATACGCTATCTGAAATAGGAGCGACGTAAATTGAACAAATGTGATAGAATTTCGCTGAATTCTGAAATTAACTATAATATAAAATGATCTAATCGGGTCTCTGTTTGCCCTACCCTAGAAGTTTAATAGTGCATTTTACTCGCCATTCCACGCGCTTTAAGATGCCGCCTAGCCCAGTACGCTATCAGAAATAGGAGCGACGTAAATTGAAAAAATGTGATAGAATTTTGCTGAATTCTTAAATTAACCATTATATAAAATGATCTAATCGGGTCTCTGTTTGCCCTACCCTAGAAGTTTAATAGTGCATTTTACTCGACATTTCATGGACTTTGAGATGCTGCTTAGCCCAATACGCTATCTGAAATAGGAGCGACGTAAATTGAACAAATGTGATAGAAATTCACTGAATTCTTATATTAACCAAAATATAAAATGATCTAATCGGGTCTCTGATTGCCCTATCATAGAAGTTTAATAGTGCATTTTATTCGCCATTCCACGCGCTTTAAGATGCCGCCTAGCCCAGTACGCTATCTGAAAGAGGAGCGACGTAAGTTGAACAAATGTGATAGAATTACGCTGAATTCTTATATTAACCGTAATATAAAATGATCTAATCGGGTCTCTGTTTGCCTTATCCTAGAAGTTTAATAGTGCATTTTACTCGCCATTCCACGCGCTTTATGATGCAGACTAGCACAGTACGCTATCTGAAATAGGAGCGACGTAAATTGAACAAATGTGTTAGAATTTCACTGAATTCTTATATTAACCAAAATATAAAATGATATAATCGGGTCTCTGATAGCCCTATCATAGAAGTTTAATAGTGCATTATACTCGCCATTTCATGCGCTTTGAGATGCCGCTTAGCCCAATACGCTATCTGAAATAGTATCGACGTAAATTGAACAAATGTGATAGAATTTCGCTGAATTCTTAAATTAACCATAATATAAAATGATCTAATCGGGTCTCTGTTTGCCCTACCCTAGAAGTTTAATAGTGCATTTTACTAGCCATTTCATGCGCTTTCAGATGCCGCTTAGCCCAATACACTATCTGAAATAGGAGCGACGTAAATTGAACAAATGTGATAGAATTTCGCTGAATTCTTATATTAACCAAAATATAAAATGATCTAATCGGGTCTCTGATTGCCTTATCATAGAAGCTTAATAGTGCATTTTACTCGCCATTCCGCGCGCTTTAAGATACCGCCTAGCCCAGTATGCTATCTGAAATAGGAACTACGTAAATTGAACAAATGTGATAGAATTTTGCTGAATTCTTAAATTAAGCATAATATAAAATGATCTAATCGGGTCCCTGACTGCCCTACACTAGAAGTATAATAGTGCATTTTACTCGCCATTTCATGCGCTTTGAGATGCCGCTTAGCCCAATACGCTATCTGAAACAGGAGCGACGTAAATTAAACAAATGTAATAGAATTTCGCTGAATCCTTATATTAACCGAAATACAAAATGATCTAATCGGGTCTCTGATTGCCCCACCCTAGAAGTTTAATAGTGCATTTTACTCGCCATGTCTTGCGCTCTGAGATGCAGCTTACCCCAATACGCTATCTGAAATAGGAGCGACGTAAATTGAACAAATGTGATAGAATTTCGCTGAATTCTTATATTAACCAAAACATAAACTGATCTAATCGGGTCTCTGTTCGCCCTAGCCTAGAAGTATAATAGTGCATTTTACTCGCCATTTCATGCGCTTTGAGATGCCGCCTAGCCCAATACGCTATCTGAAATAGGAGAGACGTAAATTGGACAAATGTGTTAGAATTTCCCTGAATTCTTATATTAACCTTAATGTAAAATGATCTAATCGGGTATCTGTTTGCCTTACCCTAGAAGTTTAATAGTGCATTTTACTCGCCATTTCATGCGCTTTCAGATGCCGCTTAGCCCAATACGCTATCTTTAATAGGAGCGACGTAAATTGAACAAATGTGATAGAATTTCGCTGAATTCTTAAATTAACCATAATATAAAATGATATAATCGGGTCTCTATTTGCCCTACCCTAGAAGTTTAATAGTGCATTTCACTTGTCATTTCATGCGCTTCGAGATGCCGTTAAGACCAATAAGCTATCTGAAATAGGAGCGACGTGAATTGAAGAAATGAGAAAGAATTATGCTGAATTCTTAAATTGACCGTAATATAAAATGATCTAATCGGGTCTCTGTTTGCCCTACCCTAGAAGTTTAATATTGCATTTCACTCGCCATTTCATGCGCTTTGAGGTGCCGCTTAGCCCAATATGCTATCTGAAATAGGAGCGACGTAAATTGAACAAATGTGATAGAATTTCCCCGAAACCTTATATAAAACAAAATATAAAATGATCTAATCGGGTCTCTATTTGCCCTATCATAGAAGTTTAATAGTGCATTTTACTCGCCATTCCACGCGCTTTAAGATGCCGCCTAGCCCAGTACGCTATCTGAAAGAGGAGCGACGTAAGTTGAACAAATGTGATGGAATTACGCTGAATTCTTATATTAACCAAAACATAAAATGATCTAATCGGGTCTCTGTTTGCCCTACCCTAGAAGTTTAATAGTGCATTTTACTCGCCATTTCTTGCGCTTTGAGATGCCGCTTAGCCCAATAAGCTATCTGAAATAGGAGCGACGTAAATTGAACAAGTGTGACAGAATTTCCCTGAAATCTTATATTAAACAAAATATAAAATGATCTAATCGGGTCTCTGATTGGCCTATCATAGATGTTTAATAGGGTATTTTACTCGCCTTTCCACGCGCTTTAAGATGCCGCCTAGCCCCGTACGCTATCTGAAATAGGAACGACGTAAATTGAACAAATGTGATAGAATTTCGCTGAATTCTTATATTAACCGTAATATAAAATGATCTAATCGGGTCTCTGTTTGCCCTACCATAGAAGTTTAGTAGTGCATTTTACTCGCCCTTCCACGCGCTTTAAGATGCCGCCTAGCCCAGTACGCTATCTGAAATAGGAGCGACGTAAGTTGAACAAATGTGATAGAATTACGCTGAATTCTTATATTAACCGTAATATAAAATGATCTAATCGGGTATCTGTTTGCCTTACCCTAGAAGTTTAATAGTGCATTTTACTCGCCATTTCATGCGCTTTCAGATGCCGCTTAGCCCAATACGCTATCTTTAATAGGAGCGACGTAAATTGAACAAATGTGATAGAATTTCGCTGAATTCTTAAATTAACCATAATATAAAATGATATAATCGGGTCTCTATTTGCCCTACCCTAGAAGTTTAATAGTGCATTTCACTTGTCATTTCATGCGCTTCGAGATGCCGTTAAGACCAATAAGCTATCTGAAATAGGAGCGACGTGAATTGAAAAAATGAGAAAGAATTATGCTGAATTCTTAAATTGACCGTAATATAAAATGATCTAATCGGGTCTCTGTATGCCCTACCCTAGAAGTTTAATATTGCATTTCACTCGCCATTTCATGCGCTTTGAGGTGCCGCTTAGCCCAATATGCTATCTGAAATATGAGCGACGTAAATTGAACAAATGTGAGAGAATTTCGCTGAATTCTTATATTAACCAAAATATAAAATGATGTAATCGGGTCTCCGATTGCCCGATCATAGAAGTTTAGTAGTGCATTATACTCGCCCTTCCACGCGCTTTGAGATTCCGCCTAGCCCAGTACGCTATCTGAAATAGGAGCGACGTAAGTTGAACAAATGTGATAGAATTACGCTGAATTCTTATATTAACCGTAATATAAAATGATCTAATCGGGTCTCTGTTTGCCCTACCCTAGAAGTTTAGTAGTGCATTTTACTCGCCCTTCCACGCGCTTTAAGATGCCGCCTAGCCCTGTACGCTATCTGAAATAGGAGCGACGAAAGTTGAGCAAATGTGATAGAATTACGCTGCATTCTTATATTAACCGTAATATAAAATGATCTAATCGGGTCTCTGTTTGCCCTACCCTAGAAGTTTAGTAGTGCATTTTACTCGCCCTTCCACGCGCTTTAAGATGCCGCCTAGCCCAGTACGCTATCTGAAATAGGAGCGACGTAAGTTGAACAAATGTGATAGAATTTCGCTGAATTCTTATATTAACCGTAATATAAAATGATCTAATCGGGTATCTGTTTGCCTTACCCTAGAAGTTTAATAGTGCATTTTAATCGCCATTTCATGGGCTTTGAGATGCCGCTTAGCCCAATACGCTATCTGAAATAGCAGCGACGTAGATTGAACAAATGTGATACAATTTCGGTGAATTCTTAAATTAACCATAATATAAAATGATCTAATCGGGTCTCTGTTTGCCCTACCCTAGAAGTATAATAGTGCATTTTACTCGCCATTCCACGCGCTTTAAGATGCCGCTTAGCCCAATACGCTATCTGAAATAGGAGCGACGTAAATGGAACAAATGTGATAGAATTTCGCTGAATTCTTAAATTAACCATAATATAAAATGATCTTATCGGGTCTCTGTTTGCCCTACCCTAGAAGTTTAATAGTGCATTTTACTCCACATTTCTTGCGCTTTGAGATGCCGCTTAGCCCAATACATTATCTGAAATATGAGCGACGTAAATTGAACAAATGTGAGAGAATTTCGCTGAATTCTTATATTAACCAAAATATAAAATGATGTAATCGGGTCTCCGATTGCCCGATCATAGAAGTTTAGTAGTGCATTATACTCGCCCTTCCACGCGCTTTGAGATTCCGCCTAGCCCAGTACGCTATCTGAAATAGGAGCGACGTAAGTTGAACAAATGTGATAGAATTACGCTGAATTCTTATATTAACCGTAATATAAAATGATCTAATCGGGTCTCTGTTTGCCCTACCCTAGAAGTTTAGTAGTGCATTTTACTCGCCCTTCCACGCGCTTTAAGATGCCGCCTAGCCCTGTACGCTATCTGAAATAGGAGCGACGAAAGTTGAGCAAATGTGATAGAATTACGCTGCATTCTTATATTAACCGTAATATAAAATGATCTAATCGGGTCTCTGTTTGCCCTACCCTAGAAGTTTAGTAGTGCATTTTACTCGCCCTTCCACGCGCTTTAAGATGCCGCCTAGCCCAGTACGCTATCTGAAATAGGAGCGACGTAAGTTGAACAAATGTGATAGAATTTCGCTGAATTCTTATATTAACCGTAATATAAAATGATCTAATCGGGTATCTGTTTGCCTTACCCTAGAAGTTTAATAGTGCATTTTAATCGCCATTTCATGGGCTTTGAGATGCCGCTTAGCCCAATACGCTATCTGAAATAGCAGCGACGTAGATTGAACAAATGTGATACAATTTCGGTGAATTCTTAAATTAACCATAATATAAAATGATCTAATCGGGTCTCTGTTTGCCCTACCCTAGAAGTATAATAGTGCATTTTACTCGCCATTCCACGCGCTTTAAGATGCCGCTTAGCCCAATACGCTATCTGAAATAGGAGCGACGTAAATGGAACAAATGTGATAGAATTTCGCTGAATTCTTAAATTAACCATAATATAAAATGATCTTATCGGGTCTCTGTTTGCCCTACCCTAGAAGTTTAATAGTGCATTTTACTCCACATTTCTTGCGCTTTGAGATGCCGCTTAGCCCAATACATTATCTGAAATATCAGCGACGTAAATTGAACAAATGTGAGAGAATTTCGCTGAATTCTTATATTAACCAAAATATAAAATGATGTAATCGGGTCTCCGATTGCCCGATCATAGAAGTTTAGTAGTGCATTATACTCGCCCTTCCACGCGCTTTGAGATTCCGCCTAGCCCAGTACGCTATCTGAAATAGGAGCGACGTAAGTTGAACAAATGTGATAGAATTACGCTGAATTCTTATATTAACCGTAATATAAAATGATCTAATCGGGTCTCTGTTTGCCCTACCCTAGAAGTTTAATAGTGCATTTTACTCGTCATTTCATGCGCTTTGAGATGTCGCATAGCCCAATCCGCTATCTGAAATAGGAACGACGTAAATTGAACAAATGTGATAGAATTTTTCTGAATTCTTAAATTAACCATAATATAAAATGATCTAATCGGGTCTCTGTTTGCCCTACCCTTGAAGTTTAATAGTGCATTTTACTCGCCATTTCATGCGCTTTGAGATGCCGCTTAGCCCAACACGCTCTCTGAAATAGGAGCGACGTAAATTGAACAAATGTGATAGAATTACGCTGAATTCTTATATTAACCGTAATATAAAATGATCTAATCGGGTCTCTGTTTGCCTTATCCTAGAAGTTTAATAGTGCATGTTACTCGCCATTTCATGCGCATTGAGATGCCGCTTAGCCCAATACGCTATCTGAAATAGGAGCGACGTAAATTGAACAAATGTGATAGAATTTCGCTGAATTCTTATATTAACCATAATATAAAATGATATAATCGGGACTCTATTTGCCCTACCCTAGAAGTTTAATAGTGCATTTCACTTGTCATTTCATGCGCTTCGAGATGCCGTTAAGACCAATAAGCTATCTGAAATAGGAGCGACGTGAATTGAAAAAATGAGAAAGAATTATGCTGAATTCTTAAATTGACCGTAATATAAAATGATCTAATCGGGTCTCTGCTTGCCCTACCCTAGAAGTTTAATATTGCATTTCACTCGCCATTTCATGCGCTTTGAGGTGCCGCTTAGCCCAATATGCTATCTGAAATAGGAGCGACGTAAATTGAACAAATGTGATAGAATTTCCCTGAAATCTTATATAAAACAAAATATAAAATGATCTAATCGGGTCTCTGATTGCCCTATCATGGAAGATTAGTAGTGCATTTTACTCACCCTTCCACGCGCTTTAAGATGCCGCCTAGCCCAGTACGCTATCTGAAGTAGGAGCGACATAAATTGAACAAATGTGATAGAATTTTGCTGAATTCTTAAATTAACCATAATATAAAATGATCTAATCGGGTCTCTGTTTGCCCTACCCTAGAAGTTTAGTAGTGCATTTTACTCGCCCTTCCACGCGCTTTAAGATGCCGCCTAGCCCTGTACGCTATCTGAAATAGGAGCGACGAAAGTTGAGCAAATGTGATAGAATTACGCTGCATTCTTATATTAACCGTAATATAAAATGATCTAATCGGGTCTCTGTTTGCCCTACCCTAGAAGTTTAGTAGTGCATTTTACTCGCCCTTCCACGCGCTTTAAGATGCCGCCTAGCCCAGTACGCTATCTGAAATAGGAGCGACGTAAGTTGAACAAATGTGATAGAATTTCGCTGAATTCTTATATTAACCGTAATATAAAATGATCTAATCGGGTATCTGTTTGCCTTACCCTAGAAGTTTAATAGTGCATTTTAATCGCCATTTCATGGGCTTTGAGATGCCGCTTAGCCCAATACGCTACCTGAAATAGCAGCGACGTAGATTGAACAAATGTGATACAATTTCGGTGAATTCTTAAGTTAACCATAATATAAAATGATCTAATCGGGTCTCTGTTTGCCCTACCCTAGAAGTATAATAGTGCATTTTACTCGCCATTCCACGCGCTTTAAGATGCCGCTTAGCCCAATACGCTATCTGAAATAGGAGCGACGTAAATGGAACAAATGTGATAGAATTTCGCTGAATTCTTAAATTAACCATAATATAAAATGATCTTATCGGGTCTCTGTTTGCCCTACCCTAGAAGTTTAATAGTGCATTTTACTCCACATTTCTTGCACTTTGAGATGCCGCTTAGCCCAATACGCTATCTGAAATATCAGCGACGTAAATTGATCAAATGTGATAGAATTACGCTGAATTCTTATATTAACCGTAATATAAAATGATGTAATCGGGTCTCCGATTGCCCGATCATAGAAGTTTAGTAGTGCATTATACTCGCCCTTCCACGCGCTTTGAGATTCCGACTAGCCCAGTACGCTATCTGAAATAGGAGCGACGTAAGTTGAACAAATGTGATAGAATTACGCTGAATTCTTATATTAACCGTAATATAAAATGATCTAATCGGGTCTCTGTTTGCCCTACCCTAGAAGTTTAATAGTGCATTTTACTCGTCATTTCATGCGCTTTGAGATGTCGCATAGCCCAATACGCTATCTGAAATAGGAACGACGTAAATTGAACAAATGTGATAGAATTTTTCTGAATTCTTAAATTAACCATAATATAAAATGATCTAATCGGGTCTCTGTTTGCCCTACCCTTGAAGTTTAATAGTGCATTTTACTCGCCATTTCATGCGCTTTGAGATGCCGCTTAGCCCAATACGCTATCTGAAATAGGAGCGACGTAAATTGATCAAATGTGATAGAATTACGCTGAATTCTTATATTAACCGTAATATAAAATGATCTAATCGGGTCTCTGTTTGCCTTATCCTAGAAGTTTAATAGTGCATGTTACTCGCCATTTCATGCGCATTGAGATGCCGCTTAGCCCAATACGCTATCTGAAATAGGAGCGACGTAAATTGAACAAATGTGATAGAATTTCGCTGAATTCTTATATTAACCGTAATGTAAAATGATCTAATCGGGTCTCTGTTTGCCCTACCCTAGAAGATTAATAGTGCATTTTACTCGCCATTCCATGCGCTTTGAGATGCCGCTTAGCCCAATACGCTTTCTGAAATATGAGCGACGTAAATTGAACAAATGTGATAGAATTTCCCTGAAATTTTATATTAAACAAAATATAAAATGATCTAATCGGGTCTCTGATTGCCCTATCATAGAAGGTTAGTAGCGCATTTTACTCGCCATTTCATGCGCTTTGAGATGCCGCTTAGCCCAATACGCTATCTGAAATATGAGCGACGTAAATTGAACAAATGTGATAGAATTTCGCTGAATTCTTATATTAACCTTAATGTAAAATGATCTAATCGGGTCTCTGTTCGCCCTACCCTAGAAGTTTAATAGTGCATTTCACTCGCTATTCCACGCGCTTCAAGATGCCGGCTAGCCCTGTAGGCTATCTGAAATAGGAGTGACGTAAATTGAACAAATGTGATAGAATTACGCTTAATTCTTATATTAACCGTAATATAAAATGATCTAATCGGGTCTCTCTTTGCATTACCCTAGAAGTTTAATAGTGCATTTTACTCGCCATTTTATGCGCTTTGAGATGCCGCTTAGCCGAATACGCTATCTGAAATAGGAGCGACGTAAATTGAACAAATGTGATAGAATTTCCTTGAATACTTATATTAACGAAAATATAAAATGATCTGATTGGGTCCCTGATTGCCCTATCATAGAAGTTTAATAGTGCATTTTGCTCGTCATTTCATGCGCTTTGAGATGCCGCTTAGCCCAATACGCTATCTGAAATAGGAGCGACGTAAATTGAACAAATGTGATAGAATTTCCCTGAAATCTTATATTAAACAAAATATAAAATGTTCTAATCGGGTCTCTGATTGCCCTATCATAGATGTTTAGTCGTGCATTTTACTCGCCGTTCCACGCCCTTGAAGATGCCGCCTAGCACAGTACGCTATCTGAAATAGGAGCGATGTAAATTGAACAAATGTGATAGAATTTCCCTGAAATCTTATATTAAACAAAATATAAAATGATCTAATCGTGTCTCTGATTGCCCTATCATAGATGTTTAGTCGTGCATTTTGCTCGCCCTTCCACGCCCTTGAAGATGCCGCCTAGCCCAGTACGCTATCTGAAATAGGAACGACGTAAATTGAACAAATGTGATAGAATTTCGTTGAATTCTTAAATTAACCATAATATACAATGATCTAATCGGGTCTCTGTTCGCCCTGGCCTAGAAGTTTAATAGTGCATTTTACTCGCCCTTCCAGGCGCTTTAAGATGCCGCCTAGCCCAGTACGCTATCTCAAGCAGGTGCGGCGTAAGTTGAACAAATGTGATAGAATTTCCCTGAATTCTTATATTATCCGTAATATAAAATGATCAAATCGGGTCTCTGTTCGCCCTAGCCTAGAAGTATAATAGTGCATTTTACTCGCCATTTCATGCGCTTTGAGATGCCGCTTAGCCCAATACGCTATCTGAAATAGGAGCGACGTAAATTGAACAAATGTGATAGAATTTCGCTGAATTCTGAAATTATCCATAATATACAATGATCTAATCGGGTCTCTGTTTGCACTACCCTAGAAGTTTAATAGTGCATTTTACTCGCCCTTCCACGCGCTTTAAGATGCCGCCTAGCCCAGTACGCTATCTCACGCAGGTGCGGCGTAAGTTGAACAAATGTGATAGAATTACGCTGAATTCTTATATTATCCGTAATATAAAATGATCTAATCGGTTCTCTGTTTGCCTTATCCTAGAAGTTTAATAGTAAATCTTACTCGCCATTTCATGCGCTTTGAGATGCCGCCTAGCCCAATACGCTATCTGAAATAGGAGAGACGTAAATTGAACAAATGTGTTAGAATTTCCCTGAATTCTTATATTAACCTTAATGTAAAATGATCTAATCGGGTCTCTGTTCGCCCTGCCCTAGAAGTTTAATAGTGCATTTCACTCCTCATTTCATGCGCTTTGAGATGCCGCTTAGCTCAATAAGCTATCTGAAATAGGAACGACGTAAATTGAACAAATGTGATAGAATTTTGCTGAATTATTAAATTAACCAAAATATAAAATGATCTAATCGGGTCTCTGGTTGCCCTATCATAGAAGTTTAATAGTGCATTTCACTCATCATTTCATGCGCTTTGAGATGCCGCTTAGCTCAATAAGCTATCTGAAATAGGAGCGACGTAAATTGAATAAATATGATAGAATTTCGCTGAATTCTTATATTAACCAAAATATAAAATGATCTAATCGGGTCTCTTATTGCCCTATCATAGAAGCTTAATAGTGCATTTTACTCGCCATTCCACGCGCTTTAAGGTGCCGCCTAGCCCAGTACGCTATCTGAAATAGGAACGACGTAAATTGAACAAAAGTGATAGAATTTTGCTGAATGATTAAATTAAACATAATATAAAATGATCTAATCGGGTCTCTGTTTGCCCTACCCTAGAAGTTTAATAGTGCATTTTACTCGCCATTTCATGCGCTTTGAGATGCCGCTTAGCCCAATTCGCTATATGAAACGTGAGCGACGTAAATTGAACAAATGTGATAGAATTTCGCTGAATTCTTATATTAACCAAAATATAAAATGATCTAATAGGGTCTCTGATTGCCCTATCATAGAAGTTTAATAGTGCATTTTACTCGCCATTCCACGCGCTTTAAGCTGACGCCTAGCCCAGTAAGCTATCTGAAATAGGAGCGACGTAAATTGAACAAATGTGATAGAATTTTGCTGAATTCTTAAATTAACCATAATATAAAATGATCTAATCGGGTCTCTGTTTGCCCTACCCTAGAACTTTAATAGTGCATTGTACTCCTCATTTCATGCGCTTAGAGATGCCGCTTAGCCCAATACGCTATCTGAAATAGGAGCGACGTAAATTGAACAAATGTGATAGGATTTCGCTGAATTCTGAAATTAACTATAATATAAAATGATCTAATCGGGTCTCTGTTTGCCCTACCCTAGAAGTTTAATTGTGCATTTTACTCGCCATTCCACGCGCTTTAAGATGCCGCCTAGCCCAGTACGCTATCAGAAATAGGAGCGACGTAAATTGAAAAAATGTGATAGAATTTTGCTGAATTCTTAAATTAACCATTATATAAAATGATCTAATCGGGTCTCTGTTTGCCCTACCCTAGAAGTTTAATAGTGCATTTTACTCGACATTTCATGGACTTTGAGATGCTGCTTAGCCCAATACGCTAACTGAAATAGGAGCGACGTAAATTGAACAAATGTGATAGAATTTCACTGAATTCTTATATTAACCAAAATATAAAATGATCTAATCGGGTCTCTGATTGCCCTATCATAGAAGTTTAATAGTGCATTTTATTCGCCATTCCACGCGCTTTAAGATGCCGCCTAGCCCAGTACGCTATCTGAAAGAGGAGCGACGTAAGTTGAACAAATGTGATAGAATTACGCTGAATTCTTATATTAACCGTAATATAAAATGATCTAATCGGGTCTCTGTTTGCCTTATCCTAGAAGTTTAATAGTGCATTTTACTCGCCATTCCACGCGCTTTATGATGCAGACTAGCACAGTACGCTATCTGAAATAGGAGCGACGTAAATTGAACAAATGTGATAGAATTTCGCTGAATTCTTATATTAACCAAAATATAAAATGATCTAATCGGGTCTCTGTTTGCCCTACCCTAGAAGTTTAATAGTGCATTTTACTCGCCATTTCTTGCGCTTTGATATGCCGCTTAGCCCAATAAGCTATCTGAAATAGGAGCGACGTAAATTGAACAAATGTGACAGAATTTCCCTGAAATCTTATATTAAACAAAATATAAAATGATCTAATCGGGTCTCTGATTGGCCTATCATAGATGTTTAATAGCGTATTTTACTCGCCTTTCCACGCGCTTTAAGATGCCGCTTAGCCCAATACGCTATCTGAAATAGGAACGACGTAAATTGAACAAATGTGATAGAATTTCGCTGAATTCTTATATTAACCGTAATATAAAATGATCTATTCGGGTTTCTGTTCGCCCTACCCCAGAAGTTTAATAGAGCATTTCACTCGTCAATCCATGCGCTTCGAGATGCCGCTTAGCCCAATACGCTATCTGAAATAGGAGCGACGTAAATTGAACAAATGTGATAGAATTTCCCTGAATTCTTATATTAACCAAAATATAAAATGATCTAATCGGGTCTCTGATTGCCCTATCATAGAAGCTTAATAGTGCATTTTACTCGCCATTCCGAGCGCCTTAAGATGCAGCCTAGCCCAGTACGCTATCTGAAATAGGAGCGGCGTAAGTTGAACAAATGTGATACTATTACGCTGAATTCTTATATTATCCATAATATAAAATGATATAATCGGGTCTGTGCTTGCGTTACCCTAGAAGTTTAATAGTGCATTTTACTCGCCATTTCATGCGCTTTGAGATGCCGCATAGTCCAATACGCTATCTGAAATAGGAGCGACGTAAATTGAACAAATGTGATAGAATTTCGCTGAATTCTTTTATTAACCATAATGTAAAATGATCTAACCGGGTCTCTGTTCGCCCTAGCCTAGAACTATAATAGTGCATTTTATTCGCCATTTCGTACGCTTTGAGATGCCGCTTAGCCCAATACGCTATCTGAAATAGGAGCGACGTAAATTGAACAAATGTGATAGAATTTGGCTGAATTCTTATATAAACCAAAATATGAAATGATCTAATCGGGTCTCTGATTGCCCTATCATAGAAGTTTAATAGTGCATTTTACTCGCCATTCCGCACGCTTTAAGATGCCGCCTAGCTCAGTACGCTATCTGAAATAGGAGCGACGTAAATTGAACAAATGTGATAGAATTTCGCTGAATTCTTAAATTAACCATAATACAAAATGATCTAATCGGGTCTCTGTTTGCCCTACCCTAGAAGATTAATAGTGCATTTTACTCGCCATTCCATGCGCTTTGAGATGCCGCTTAGCCCAATACGCTTTCTGAAATATGAGCGACGTAAATTGAACAAATGTGATAGAATTTCCCTGAAATCTTATATTAAACAAAATATAAAATGATCTAATCGGGTCTCTGATTGCCCTATCATAGAAGTTTAATAGTGCATTTTACTCGCCATTCCACGCGCTTTAAGCTGACGCCTAGCCCAGTAAGCTATCAGAAATAGGAGCGACGTAAATTGAAAAAATGTGATAGAATTTTGCTGAATTCTTAAATTAACCATTATATAAAATGATCTAATCGGGTCTCTGTTTGCCCTACCCTAGAAGTTTAATAGTGCATTTTACTCGCCATTTCATGGACTTTGAGATGCTGCTTAGCCCAATACGCTAACTGAAATAGGAGCGACGTAAATTGAACAAATGTGTTAGAATTTCACTGAATTCTTATATTAACCAAAATATAAAATGATCTAATCGGGTCTCTGATAGCCCTATCATAGAAGTTTAATAGTGCATGTTACTCGCCATTTCATGCGCATTGAGATGCCGCTTAGCCCAATACGCTATCTGAAATAGGAGCGACGTAAATTGAACAAATGTGATAGAATTTCGCTGAATTCTTATATTAACCAAAATACAAAATGATCTAATCGGGTCTCTGATTGCCCTATCATAGAAGTTTAATAGTGCATTTTACTCGCCATTCTACGCGCTTTAAGATGCCGCCTAGCCCAGTACGGTATCTGAAATAGGAGCTACGTAAGTTGAACAAGTGTGACAGAATTACGCTGAATTCTTATATTAACCTTAATGTAAAATGATCTAATCTGGTCTCTGTTCGCCCTGCCCTAGAAGTTTAATAGTGCATTTCACTCGTCATTTCATGCGCTTTGAAATGCCGCTTAGCCCAATAAGCTATCTGAAATAGGAGCGACGTAAATTGAACAAATGTGATAGAATTTCGCTGAATTCTTATATTAACCAAAATATAAAATGATCTAATCCGGTCTCTGATTGCCTTATCATAGAAGCTTAATAGTGCATTTTACTCGCCATTCCGCGCGCTTTAAGATACCGCCTAGCCCAGTATGCTATCTGAAATAGGAACTACGTAAATTGAACAAATGTGATAGAATTTTGCTGAATTCTTAAATTAAGCATAATATAAAATGATCTAATCGGGTCTCTGACTGCCCTACACTAGAAGTATAATAGTGCATTTTACTCGCCATTTCATGCGCTTTGTGATGCCGCTTAGCCCAATACGCTATCTGAAACAGGAGCGACGTAAATTAAACAAATGTAATAGAATTTCGCTGAATTCTTATATTAACCGAAATACAAAATGATCTAATCGGGTCTCTGATTGCCCTACCCTAGAAGTTTAATAGTGCATTTTACTCGCCATGTCTTGCGCTTTGAGATGCAGCTTACCCCAATACGCTATCTGAAATAGGAGCGACGTAAATTGAACAAATGTGATACAATTTCGCTGAATTCTTATATTAACCAAAACATAAAATGATCTGGTCGGGTCTCTGTTCGCCCTAGCCTAGAAGTATAATAGTGCATTTTACTCGCCATTTCATGCGCTTTGAGATGCCGCTTAGCCCAATACGCTATCTGAAATAGGAGCGACGTAAATTGAACAAATGTGATAGAATTTCGCTGAATTCTGAAATTATCCATAATATAAAATGATCTAATCGGGTCTCTGTTTGCACTACCCTAGAAGTTTAATAGTGCATTTTACTCGGCCTTCCACGCGCTTTAAGATGCCGCGTAGCCCAGTACGCTATCTCAAGCAGGTGCGGCGTAAGTTGAACAAATGTGATAGAATTACGCTGCATTCTTATATTATCCGTAATATAAAATGATCTAATCGGTTCTCTGTTTGCCTAATCCTAGAAGTTTAATAGTACATCTTACTCGCCATTTCATGCGCTTTGAGATGCCGCCTAGCCCAATACGCTATCTGAAATAGGAGAGACGTAAATTGAACAAATGTGTTAGAATTTCCCTGAATTCTTATATTAACCTTAATGTAAAATGATCTAATCGGGTCTCTGTTCGCCCTGCCCTAGAAGTTTAATAGTGCATTTCACTCCTCATTTCATGCGCTTTGAGATGCCGCTTAGCTCAATAAGCTATCTGAAATAGGAGCGACGTAAATTGAATAAATATGATAGAATTTCGCTGAATTCTTATATTAACCAAAATATAATATGATCTAATCGGGTCTCTTATTGCCCTATCATAGAAGCTTAATAGTGCATTTTACTCGCCATTCCACGCTATCTGAATTAGGAACGACGTAAATTGAACAAAAGTGATAGAATTTTGCTGAATGATTAAATTAACCATAATATAAAATGATCTAATCGGGTCTCTGATTGCCCTATCATAGAAGTTTAATAGTGCATTTTACTCGCCATTCCACGCGCTTTAAGATGCCGCCTAGCCCAGTACGCTATCTGAAAGAGGAGCGACGTAAGTTGAACAAATGTGATAGAATTACGCTGAATTCTTATATTAACCGTAATATAAAATGATCTAATCGGGTCTCTGTTTGCCTTATCCTAGAAGTTTAATAGTGCATTTTACTCGCCATTCCACGCGCTTTATGATGCAGCCTAGCCCAGTACGCTATCTGAAATAGGAGCGACGTAAATTGAACAAATGTGATAGAATTTCGCTGAATTCTTAAATTAACCATAATATAAAATGATATAATCGGGTATCTATTTGCCCTACCCTA
The DNA here is from genome assembly GCA_916610135.2 of Macropis europaea. Taxonomy (NCBI): domain Eukaryota; kingdom Metazoa; phylum Arthropoda; class Insecta; order Hymenoptera; family Melittidae; genus Macropis; species Macropis europaea. The sequence goes on from CAKAJE020000311.1 coordinate 31,762, forward strand.
GAAGTTTAATAGTGCATTTCACTTGTCATTTCATGCGCTTCGAGATGCCGTTAAGACCAATAAGCTATCTGAAATAGGAGCGACGTGAATTGAAAAAATGAGAAAGACTTATGCTGAATTCTTAAATTGACCGTAATATAAAATGATCTAATCGGGTCTCTGTTTGCCCTACCCAAGAAGTTTAATATTGCATTTCACTCGCCATTTCATGCGCTTTGAGGTGCCGCTTAGCCCAATATGCTATCTGAAATAGGAGCGACGTAAATTGAACAAATGTGATAGAATTTCCCTGAAATCTTATATAAAACAAAATATAAAATGATCTAATCGGGTCTCTGATTGCCCTATCATGGAAGATTAGTAGTGCATTTTACTCACCCTTCCACGCGCTTTAAGATGCCGCCTAGCCCAGTACGCTATCTGAAATAGGAGCGACATAAATTGAACAAATGTGATAGAATTTTGCTGAATTCTTAAATTAACCATAATATAAAATGATCTAATCGGGTCTCTGTTTGCCCTACCCTAGAAGTTTAGTAGTGCATTTTACTCGCCCTTCCACGCGCTTTAAGATGCCGCCTAGCCCTGTACGCTATCTGAAATAGGAGCGACGAAAGTTGAGCGAATGTGATAGAATTACGCTGCATTCTTATATTAACCGTAATATAAAATGATCTAATCGGGTCTCTGTTTGCCCTACCCTAGAAGTTTAGTAGTGCATTTTACTCGCCCTTCCACGCGCTTTAAGATGCCGCCTAGCCCAGTACGCTATCTGAAATAGGAGCGACGTAAGTTGAACAAATGTGATAGAATTTCGCTGAATTCTTATATTAACCGTAATATAAAATGATCTAATCGGGTATCTGTTTGCCTTACCCTAGAAGTTTAATAGTGCATTTTAATCGCCATTTCATGGGCTTTGAGATGCCGCTTAGCCCAATACGCTATCTAGAATAGGAACGACGTAGATTGAACAAATGTGATACAATTTCGGTGAATTCTTAAATTAACCATAATATAAAATGATCTAATCGGGTCTCTGTTTGCCCTACCCTAGACGTATAATAGTGCATTTTACTCGCCATTCCACGCGCTTTAAGATGCCGCTTAGCCCAATACGCTATCTGAAATAGGAGCGACGTAAATTGAACAAATGTGATAGAATTTCGCTGCATTCATATATTAACCAAAATATAAAATGATCTAATCGGGTCTCTGATTGCCCTACCCTAGAAGTTTAATAGTGCATTTTACTCGCCATTCCACGCGCTTTAAGATGCCGCCTAGCCCAGTACGCTATCTCAAGCAGGTGCGGCGTAAGTTGAACAAATGTGATAGAATTACGCTGCATTCTTATATTATCCGTAATATAAAATGATCTAATCGGTTCTCTGTTTGCCTTATCCTAGAAGTTTAATAGTACATCTTACTCGCCATTTCATGCGCTTTGAGATGCCGCCTAACCCAATACGCTATCTGAAATAGGAGAGACGTAAATTGAACAAATGCGATAGAATTTCCCTGAATTCTTATATTAACCTTAATGTAAAATGATCTACTCGGGTCTCTGTTCGCCCTACCCTAGAAGTTTAATAGTGCATTTCAGTCCTCATTTCATGAGCTTTGAGATGCCGCTTAGCCCAATAAGCTATCTGAAATAGGAGCGACGTAAATTGAATAAATGTGATAGAATTTCGCTGAATACTTATATTAACCAAAATATAAAATGATCTAATCGGGTCTCTTATTGCCCTATCATAGAAGCTTAATAGTGCATTTTACTCGCCATTCCACGCGCTTTACGGTGCCGCCTAGCCCAGTACGCTATCTGAAATAGGAACGACGTAAATTGAACAAAAGCGATAGAATTTTGCTGAATGATTAAATTAACCATAATATAAAATGATCTAATCGGGTTTCTGTTCGCCCTACCCTAGAAGTTTAATAGTGCATTTCACTCGTCATTTCATGCGCTTTGAGATGCCGCTTAGCACTATAATCTATCTGAAATTGGAGCGACGTAAATTGAATAAATGTGATAGAATTTCGCTGAATTCTTATATTAACCAAAATATAAAATGATCTAATCGGGTCTCTTATTGCCCTATCATAGAAGTTTCATAGTGCATTTTACTGGCCCTTCCACGCGCTTTAAGATGCCGTCTAGCCCAGTACGCTATCTGAAATAGGAGCGACGTAAGTTGAACAAATGTGATAGGATTTCGCTGAATACTTATATTAACCAAAATATAAAATGATCTAATCGGGTCACTGCTTGTCCTACCCTAGAAGTTTAATAGTGCATTTTACTCGTCATTTCATGCGCTTTGAGATGCCGCTTTTACCAATACGCTATCTGAAATAGGAGCGACGTAAATTGAACGAATGTGATAGTATTTCGCTGAATTCTTAAATTAACCATAATATAAAATGATCTAGTCGGGTTTCTGTTTGCCCTACCCTAGAACTTTAATAGTGCATTTTACTCCTCATTTCATGCGCTTTGAGATGCCGCTTAGCCCAATACGCTATCTGAAATAGGAGCGACGTAAATTGAACAAATGTGATAGAATTTCGCTGAATCCTTATATTAACCAAAATATAAAATGATCTAATCGGGTCTCTTATTGCCCTATCATAGAAGTTTCATAGTGCATTTTACTCGCCCTTCCACGCGCTTTAAGATGCCGTCTAGCCCAGTACGCTATCTGAAATAGGAGCGGCGTAAGTTGAACAAATGTGATACTATTACGCTGAATTCTTATATTATCCATAATATAAAATGATATAATCGGGTCTGTGCTTGCGTTACCCTAGAAGTTTAATAGTGCATTTTACTCGCCATTTCATGCGCTTTGAGATGCCGCATAGCCCAATACGCTATCTGAAATAGGAGCGACGTAAATTGAACAAATGTGATAGAATTTCGCTGAATTCTTTAATTAACTATAATATAAAATTATCTAATCGGGTCTCTGTTCGCCCTTCCCTAGAAGCTTAATAGTGCATTTCACTCGTCATTTCATGCGCTTTCAGATGCCGCTTAGCCCAATACGCTATCTGAAATAGGAGCGACGTAAATTGAACAAATGTGATAGAATTTCGCTGAATTCTTTTATTAACCATAATGTAAAATGATCTAACCGGGTCTCTGTTCGCCCTAGCCTAGAACTTTAATAGTGCATTTTATTCGCCAGTTCATACGCTTTGAGATGCCGCTTAGCCCAATACGCTATCTGAAATAGGAGCGACGTAAATTGAACAAATGTGATAGAATTACGCTGAATTCTTATATTAACCGTAATATAAAATGATCTAATCGGGTCTCTCTTTGCCTTACCCTAGAAGTTTAATAGTGCATTTCACTCGTCATTTCATGCGCTTTGAGATGCCGCTTAGCCCACTACGCTATCTGAAATAGGAGAGACGTAAATTTAACAAATGTGATAGAATTTCGCTGAATTCATTTATTAACCGTAATGTAAAATGATCTAATCGGGTCTCTGTTCACCCTAGCCTATAAGTTTAATAGTGCATTTTATTCGCCATCTCATGCGCTTTGAGATGCCGCTTAGCCCAATACGCTATCTGAAATAGGAGCAACGTAAATTGAACAAATGTGATAGAATTTCGCTGCATTCGTATATTAACCAAAATATAAAATGATCTAATCGGGTCTCTGATTGCCCTACGCTAGAAGTTTAATAGTGCATTTTACTCGCCATTCCACGCGCTTTAAGATGCCGCCTAGCCCAGTACGCTATCTCAAGCAGGTGCGGCGTAAGTTGAACAAATGTGATAGAATTACGCTGCATTCTTATATTATCCGTAATATAAAATGATCTAATCGGTTCACTGTTTGCCTTATCCTAGAAGTTTAATAGTACATCTTACTCGCCATTTCATGCGCTTTGAGATGCCGCCTAACCCAATACGCTATCTGAAATAGGAGAGACGTAAATTGAACAAATGCGATAGAATTTCCCTGAATTCTTATATTAACCTTAATGTAAAATGATCTACTCGGGTCTCTGTTCGCCCTACCCTAGAAGTTTAATAGTGCATTTCAGTCCTCATTTCATGAGCTTTGAGATGCCGCTTAGCCCAATAAGCTATCTGAAATAGGAGCGACGTAAATTGAATAAATGTGATAGAATTTCGCTGAATACTTATATTAACCAAAATATAAAATGATCTAATCGGGTCTCTTATTGCCCTATCATAGAAGCTTAATAGTGCATTTTACTCGCCATTCCACGCGCTTTAAGGTGCCGCCTAGCCCAGTACGCTATCTGAAATAGGAACGACGTAAATTGAACAAAAGTGATAGAATTTTGCTGAATGATTAAATTAACCATAATATAAAATGATCTAATCGGGTTTCTGTTCGCCCTACCCTAGAAGTTTAATAGTGCATTTCACTCGTCATTTCATGGGCTTTGAGATGCCGCTTAGCACTATAATCTATCTGAAATTGGAGCGACGTAAATTGAATAAATGTGATAGAATTTCGCTGAATTCTTATATTAACCAAAATATAAAATGATCTAATCGGGTCTCTTATTGCCCTATCATAGAAGTTTCATAGTGCATTTTACTGGCCCTTCCACGCGCTTTAAGATGCCGTCTAGCCCAGTACGCTATCTGAAATAGGAGCAACCTAAATTGAACAAATGTGATAGAATTTTGCTGAATTCTTAAATTAACCATAATATAAAATGATCTAATCGGGTCACTGCTTGTCCTACCCTAGAAGTTTAATAGTGCATTTTACTCGTCATTTCATGCGCTTTGAGATGCCGCTTTTACCAATACGCTATCTGAAATAGGAGCGACGTAAATTGAACGAATGTGATAGTGTTTCGCTGAATTCTTAAATTAACCATAATATAAAATGATCTAGTCGGGTTTCTGTTTGCCCTACCCTAGAACTTTAATAGTGCATTTTACTCCTCATTTCAGGCGCTTTGAGATGCCGCTTAGCCCAATACGCTATCTGAAATAGGAGCGATATAAATTGAACAAATGTGATAGAATTTCGCTGAATTCTTATATGAACCAAAATATAAAATGATCTAGTCGGGTCTCTGATTGCCCTATCATAGAAGTTTAATAGTGCATTTTACTCGCCATTTCATGCGCTTTGAGATGCCGCACAGCCCAATACGCTATCTGAAATAGGAGCGACGTAAATTGAACAAATGTGATAGAATTTCGCTGAATTCTTTAATTAACTATAATATAAAATTATCTAATCGGGTCTCTGTTCGCCCTTCCCTAGAAGCTTAATAGTGCATTTCACTCGTCATTTCATGCGCTTTCAGATGCCGCTTAGCCCAATACGCTATCTGAAATAGGAGCGACGTAAATTGAACAAATGTGATAGAATTTCGCTGAATTCTTTTATTAACCATAATGTAAAATGATCTAACCGGGTCTCTGTTCGCCCTAGCCTAGAACTTTAATAGTGCATTTTATTCGCCAGTTCATACGCGTTGAGATGCCGCTTAGCCCAATACGCTATCTGAAATAGGAGCGACGTAAATTGAACAAATGTGATAGAATTTGGCTGAATTCTTATATAAACCAAAATATAAAATGATCTAATCGGGTCTCTGATTGCCCTATCATAGAAGTTTAATAGTGAATTTTACTCGCCATTCCGCACGCTTTAAGATGCCGCCTAGCTCAGTACGCTATCTGAAATAGGAGCGACGTAAATTGAACAAATGTGATAGAATTTCGCTGAATTCTTAAATTAACCATAATACAAAATGATCTAATCGGGTCTCTGTTTGCCCTACCCTAGAAGATTAATAGTGCATTTTACTCGCCATTCCATGCGCTTTGAGATGCCGCTTAGCCCAATACGCTTTCTGACATATGAGCGACGTAAATTGAACAAATGTGATAGAATTTCCCTGAAATCTTATATTAAACAAAATATAAAATGATCTAATCGGGTCTCTGATTGCCCTATCATAGAAGGTTAGTAGCGCATTTTACTCGCCATTTCATGCGCTTTGAGATGCCGCTTAGCCCAATACGCTATCTGAAATATGAGCGACGTAAATTGAACAAATGTGATAGAATTTCGCTGAATTCTTATATTAACCTTAATGTAAAATGATCTAATCGGGTCTCTGTTCGCCCTACCCTAGAAGTTTAATAGTGCATTTCACTCGCTATTCCACGCGCTTCAAGATGCCGGCTAGCCCAGTAGGCTATCTGAAATAGGAGTGACGTAAATTGAACAAATGTGATAGAATTACGCTTAATTCTTATATTAACCGTAATATAAAATGATCTAATCGGGTCTCTCTTTGCGTTACCCTAGAAGTTTAATAGTGCATTTTACTCGCCATTTCATGCGCATTGAGATGCCGCTTAGCCTAATACGCTATCTGAAATAGGAGCGACGTAAATTGAACAAATGTGATAGAATTTCCTTGAATCCTTATATTAACGAAAATATAAAATGATCTGATCGGGTCCCTGATTGCCCTATCATAGAAGTTTAATAGTGCATTTTGCTCGCCATTTCATGCGCTTTGAGATGCCGCTTAGCCCAATACGCTATCTGAAATAGGAGCGACGTAAATTGAGCAAATGTGATAGAATTTCCCTGAAATCTTATATTAACCGAAATATAAAATGATCTAATCGGGTCTCTGGTTGCCCTATCATAGATGTTTAGTCGTGCATTTTACTCGCCCTTCCACGCCCTTGAAGATGTCGCCTAGCACAGTACGCTATCTGAAATAGGAGCGACGTAAATTGATTAAATATGATAGAATTTCGCTGAATCCTTATATTAACCAAAATATAAAATGATCTAATCGGGTCTCTTATTGCCCTATCATAGAAGCTTAATAGTGCATTTTACTCGCCATTCCACGCCCTTGAAGATGCCGCCTAGCCCAGTACGCTATCTGAAATAGGAACGACGTAAATTGAACAAATGCGATAGAATTTTGCTGAATTATTAAATTAACCAAAATATAAAATGATCTAATCGGGTCTCTGGTTGCCCTATCATAGAAGTTTAATAGTGCATTTCACTCATCATTTCATGCGCTTTGAGATGCCGCTTAGCCGAATACGCTGTCTGAAATAGGAGCGACGTAAACTGAACAAATGTGATAGAATTTCCTTGAATTCTTATATTAACCAAAATATAAAATGATCTGATCGGGTCCCTGATTGCCCTATCATAGAAGTTTAATAGTGCATTTTACTCGCCATTCCACGCGCTTTAAGATGCCGCCTAGCCCAGTACGCTATCTGAAATAGGAGCGATGTAAATTGAACAAATGTGATAGAATTTCGTTGAATTCTTAAATTAACCATAATATACAATGATCTAATCGGGTCTCTGTTCGCCCTAGCCTAGAAGTTTAATAGTGCATTTTACTCGCCCTTCCATGCGCTTTAAGATGCCGCCTAGCCCAGTACGCTATCTCAAGCAGGTGCGGCGTAAGTTGAACAAATGTGATAGAATTTCCCTGAATTCTTATATTATCCGTAATATAAAATGATCTAATCGGGTCTCTGTTCGCCCTAGCCTAGAAGTATAATAGTGCATTTTACTCGCGATTTCATGCGCTTTGAGATGCCGCTTAGCCCAATACGCTATCTGAAATAGGAGCGACTTAAATTGAACAAATGTGATAGAATTTCGCTGAATTCTGAAATTATCCATAATATAAAATGATCTAATCGGGTCTCTGTTTGCACTACCCTATAAGTTTAATAGTGCAATTTTACTCGCCCTTCCACGCGCTTTAAGATGCCGCCTAGCCCAGTACGCTATCTCACGCAGGTGCGGCGTAAGTTGAACAAATGTGATAGAATTACGCTGAATTCTTATATTATCCGTAATATAAAATGATCTAATCGGTTCTCTGTTTGCCTTATCCTAGAAGTTTAATAGTACATCTTACTCGCCATTTCATGCGCTTTGAGATGCCGCCTAGCCCAATACGCTATCTGAAATAGGAGAGACGTAAATTGAACAAATGTGTTAGAATTTCCCTGAATTCTTATATTAACCTTAATGTAAAATGATCTAATCGGGTCTCTGTTCGCCCTGCCCTAGAAGTTTAATAGTGCATTTCACTCCTCATTTCATGCGCTTTGAGATGCCGCTTAGCTCAATAAGCTATCTGAAATAGGAGCGACGTAAATTGAACAAATGTGATAGAATTACGCTGAATTCTTATATTAACCGTAATATAAAATGATCTAATCGGGTCTCTGATTGCCCTATCATAGAAGTTTAATAGTGCATTTTACTCGACATTCCGCGCGCTTTAAGATGCCGCCTAGCCCAGTACGCTATCTGAAATAGGAGCGACGTAAATTGAACAAATGTGATTGAATTTTGCTGAATTCTTAAATTAACCATAATATAAAATGATCTAATCGGGTCTCAGTTTGCCCTACCCTAGAAGTTTAATAGTGCGTTTTACTCGCCATTTCATGCGCTTTGAGATACCGCTTAGCCCAATACGCTATCTGAAATAGGAGCGACGTAAGGTGAACAAATGTGATAGAATTTCGCTGAATTCTGAAATTAACTATAATATAAAATGATCTAATCGGGTCTCTGTTTGCCCTACCCTAGAAGTTTAATAGTGCATTTTACTCGCAATTCCACGCGCTTTAAGATGCCGCTTAGTCCAGTACGCTATCCGAAATAGGAGCGACGTAAATTGAACAAATGTGATGGAATTACGCTTAATTCTTATATTAACATTAATATAAAATGATCTAATCGGGTCTCTGATTGCCCTATCATAGAAGTTTAATAGTGCATTTTACTCGACATTCCGCGCGCTTTAAGATGCCGCCTAGCCCAGTACGCTATCTGAAATAGGAGCGACGTAAATTGAACAAATGTGATTGAATTTTGCTGAATTCTTAAATAAACCATAATATAAAATGATCTAATCGGGTCTCAGTTTGCCCTACCCTAGAAGTTTAATAGTGCGTTTTACTCGCCATTTCATGCGCTTTGAGATGCCGCTTAGCCCAATTCGCTATCTGAAATATGAGCGACGTAAATTGAACAAATGTGATAGGATTTCGCTGAATTCTTATATTAACCAAAATATAAAATGATCTAATCGGGTCTCTGATTGCCCTATCATAGAAGGCTAATAGTGCATTTTACTCGCCATTCCACGCGCTTTAAGGTGCCGCCTAGCCCAGTACGCTATCTGAAATAGGAACGACGTAAATTGAACAAAAGCGATAGAATTTTGCTGAATGATTAAATTAACCATAATATAAAATGATCTAATCGGGTTTCTGTTCGCCCTACCCTAGAAGTTTAATAGTGCATTTCACTCGTCATTTCATGCGCTTTGAGATGCCGCTTAGCACTATAATCTATCTGAAATTGGAGCGACGTAAATTGAATAAATGTGATAGAATTTCGCTGAATTCTTATATTAACCAAAATATAAAATGATCTAATCGGGTCTCTTATTGCCCTATCATAGAAGTTTCATAGTGCATTTTACTGGCCCTTCCACGCGCTTTAAGATGCCGTCTAGCCCAGTACGCTATCTGAAATAGGAGCGACGTAAGTTGAACAAATGTGACACTATTACGCTGCATTCTTATATTAACCATAATATAAAATGATCTAATCGGGTCTCTGTTTGCCCTACCCTAGAAGTTTAATAGTGCATTTTACTCGCCATTCCACGCGCTTTAAGATGCCGCCTAGCCCAGTACGCTATCAGAAATAGGAGCGACGTAAATTGAACAAATGTGATAGAATTTTGCTGAATTCTTAAATTAACCATAATATAAAATGATCTAATCGGGTCTCTGTTTGCCCTACCCTAGGAGTTCAATAGTGCATTTTACTCGCCATTGCATGCTCTTTGTGATGCCGCTTAGCCCAATACGCTATCTGAAATAGGAGCGACGTAAGTTGAACAAATGTGGTAGAATTTCGCTGAATTCTTTTATTAACCATAATGTAAAATGATCTAATCGGGTCTCTGTTCGCCCTAGCCTAGAAGTTTAATAGTGGATGTTACTCGCCATTCCACGCGCTTTAAGGTGCCGCCAAGCCCAGTACGCTATCTGAAATAGGCGCGACGTAAATTGAACAAATGTGATAGAATTTGGCTGAATTCTTATATAAACCAAAATATAAAATGTTCTAATCGGGTCTCTGATTGCCCTATCATAGAAGGCTAATAGTGCATTTTACTCGCCATTCCACGCGCTTTAAGATGCCGCCTCGCCCAGTACGCTATCTGAAATAGGAGCGACGTAGATTGAACAAATGTGATACAATTTTGCTGAATTCTTAAATTAACCATAATATAAAATGATCTAATCGGGTCTCTGTTCGCCCTAGCCTAGAAGTTTAATAGTGGATGTTACTCGCCATTCCACGCGCTTTAAGATGCCGCCTAGCCCAGTACGCTATCTGAAATAGGAGCGACCTAAATTGAACAAATGTGATAGAATTTTGCTGAATTCTTAAATTAACCATAATATAAAATGATCTAATCGGGTCACTGCTTGTCCTACCCTAGAAGTTTAATAGTGCATTTTACTCGTCATTTCATGCGCTTTGAGATGCCGCTTTTACCAATACGCTATCTGAAATAGGAGCGACGTAAATTGAACGAATGTGATAGTATTTCGCTGAATTCTTAAATTAACCATAATATAAAATGATCTAGTCGGGTTTCTGTTTGCCCTACCCTAGAACTTTAATAGTGCATTTTACTCCTCATTTCATGCGCTTTGAGATGCCGCTTAGGCCAATACGCTATCTGAAATAGGAGCGATATAAATTGAACAAATGTGATAGAATTTCGCTGAATTCTTATATTAACCAAAATATAAAATGATCTAGTCGGGTCTCTGATTGCCCTATCATAGAAGTTTAATAGTGCGTTTTACTCGCCATTCCACGCGCTTTATGCTGACGCCTAGCCCAGTACGCTATCTGAAATAGGAGCGACGTAAATTGAACAAATGTGATAGAATTTCGCTGAATCCTTATATTAACCAAAATATAAAATGATCTAATCGGGTCTCTTATTGCCCTATCATAGAAGTCTCATAGTGCATTTTACTCGCCCTTCCACGCGCTTTAAGATGCCGTCTAGCCCAGTACGCTATCTGAAATAGGAGCGGCGTAAGTTGAACAAATGTGATACTATTACGCTGAATTCTTATATTATCCATAATATAAAATGATATAATCGGGTCTGTGCTTGCGTTACCCTAGAAGTTTAATAGTGCATTTTACTCGCCATTTCATGCGCTTTGAGATGCCGCACAGCCCAATACGCTATCTGAAATAGGAGCGACGTAAATTGAACAAATGTGATAGAATTTCGCTGAATTCTTTAATTAACTATAATATAAAATTATCTAATCGGGTCTCTGTTCGCCCTTCCCTAGAAGCTTAATAGTGCATTTCACTCGTCATTTCATGCGCTTTCAGATGCCGATTAGCCCAATACGCTATCTGAAATAGGAGCGACGTAAATTGAACAAATGTGATAGAATTTCGCTGAATTCTTTTATTAACCATAATGTAAAATGATATAACCGGGTCTCTGTTCGCCCTAGCCTAGAACTTTAATAGTGCATTTTATTCGCCAGTTCATACGCGTTGAGATGCCGCTTAGCCCAATACGCTATCTGAAATAGGAGCGACGTAAATTGAACAAATGTGATAGAATTTGGCTGAATTCTTATATAAACCAAAATATAAAATGATCTAATCGGGTCTCTGATTGCCCTATCATAGAAGTTTAATAGTGAATTTTACTCGCCATTCCGCACGCTTTAAGGTGCCGCCTAGCTCAGTACGCTATCTGAAATAGGAGCGACGTAAATTGAACAAATGTGATAGAATTTCGCTGAATTCTTAAATTAACCATAATACAAAATGATCTAATCGGGTCTCTGTTTGCCCTACCCTAGAAGATTAATAGTGCATTTTACTCGCCATTCCATGCGCTTTGAGATGCCGCTTAGCCCAATACGCTTTCTGAAATATGAGCGACGTAAATTGAACAAATGTGATAGAATTTCCCTGAAATCTTATATTAAACAAAATATAAAATGATCTAATCGGGTCTCTGATTGCCCTATCATAGAAGGTTAGTAGCGCATTTTACTCGCCATTTCATGCGCTTTGAGATGCCGCTTAGCCCAATACGCTATCTGAAATATGAGCGACGTAAATTGAACAAATGTGATAGAATTTCGCTGAATTCTTATATTAACCTTAATGTAAAATGATCTAATCGGGTCTCTGTTCGCCCTACCCTAGAAGTTTAATAGTGCATTTCACTCGCTATTCCACGCGCTTCAAGATGCCGGCTAGCCCAGTAGGCTATCTGAAATAGGAGTGACGTAAATTGAACAAATGTGATAGAATTACGCTTAATTCTTATATTAACCGTAATATAAAATGATCTAATCGGGTCTCTCTTTGCGTTACCCTAGAAGTTTAATAGTGCATTTTACTCGCCATTTCATGCGCATTGAGATGCCGCTTAGCCTAATACGCTATCTGAAATAGGAGCGACGTAAATTGAACAAATGTGATAGAATTTCCTTGAATTCTTATATTAACGAAAATATAAAATGATCTGATCGGGTCCCTGATTGCCCTATCATAGAAGTTTAATAGTGCATTTTGCTCGCCATTTCATGCGCTTTGAGATGCCGCTTAGCCCAATACGCTATCTGAAATAGGAGCGACGTAAATTGAACAAATGTGATAGAATTTCCCTGAAATCTTATATTAACCGAAATATAAAATGATCTAATCGGGTCTCTGGTTGCCCTATCATAGATGTTTAGTCGTGCATTTTACTCGCCCTTCCACGCCCTTGAAGATGTCGCCTAGCACAGTGCGCTATCTGAAATAGGAGCGACGTAAATTGATTAAATATGATAGAATTTCGCTGAATCCTTATATTAACCAAAATATAAAATGATCTAATCGGGTCTCTTATTGCCCTATCATAGAAGCTTAATAGTGCATTTTACTCGCCATTCCACGCCCTTGAAGATGCCGCCTAGCCCAGTACGCTATCTGAAATAGGAACGACGTAAATTGAACAAATGCGATAGAATTTTGCTGAATTATTAAATTAACCAAAATATAAAATGATCTAATCGGGTCTCTGGTTGCCCTATCATAGAAGTTTAATAGTGCATTTCACTCATCATTTCATGCGCTTTGAGATGCCGCTTAGCCGAATACGCTGTCTGAAATAGGAGCGACGTAAACTGAACAAATGTGATAGAATTTCCTTGAATTCTTATATTAACCAAAATATAAAATGATCTGATCGGGTCCCTGATTGCCCTATCATAGAAGTTTAATAGTGCATTTTACTCGCCATTCCACGCGCTTTAAGATGCCGCCTAGCCCAGTACGCTATCTGAAACAGGAGCGATGTAAATTGAACAAATGTGATAGAATTTCGTTGAATTCTTAAATTAACCATAATATACAATGATCTAATCGGGTCTCTGTTCGCCCTAGCCTAGAAGTTTAATAGTGCATTTTACTCGCCCTTCCATGCGCTTTAAGATGCCGCCTAGCCCAGTACGCTATCTCAAGCAGGTGCGGCGTAAGTTGAACAAATGTGATAGAATTTCCCTGAATTCTTATATTATCCGTAATATAAAATGATCTAATCGGGTCTCTGTTCGCCCTAGCCTAGAAGTATAATAGTGCATTTTACTCGCGATTTCATGCGCTTTGAGATGCCGCTTAGCCCAATACGCTATCTGAAATAGGAGCGACTTAAATTGAACAAATGTGATAGAATTTCGCTGAATTCTGAAATTATCCATAATATAAAATGATCTAATCGGGTCTCTGTTTGCACTACCCTAGAAGTTTAATAGTGCAATTTTACTCGCCCTTCCACGCGCTTTAAGATGCCGCCTAGCCCAGTACGCTATCTCACGCAGGTGCGGCGTAAGTTGAACAAATGTGATAGAATTACGCTGAATTCTTATATTATCCGTAATATAAAATGATCTAATCGGTTCTCTGTTTGCCTTATCCTAGAAGTTTAATAGTACATCTGACTCGCCATTTCATGCGCTTTGAGATGCCGCCTAGCCCAATACGCTATCTGAAATAGGAGAGACGTAAATTGAACAAATGTGTTAGAATTTCCCTGAATTCTTATATTAACCTTAATGTAAAATGATCTAATCGGGTCTCTGTTCGCCCTGCCCTAGAAGTTTAATAGTGCATTTCACTCCTCATTTCATGCGCTTTTAGATGCCGCTTAGCTCAATAAGCTATCTGAAATAGGAACGACGTAAATTGAACAAATGTGATAGAATTTTGCTGAATGATTAAATTAACCATAATATAAAATGATCTAATCGGGTCTCTGTTTGCCCTACCCTAGAAGTTTAATAGTGCATTTTACTCGCCATTTCATGCGCTTTGAGATGCTGCTTAGCCCAATACGCTAACTGAAATAGGAGCGACGTAAATTGAACAAATGTGATAGAATTTCACTGAATTCTTATATTAACCAAAATATAAAATGATCTAATCGGGTCTCTGATTGCCCTATCATAGAAGTTTAATAGTGCATTTTACTCGCCATTCCACGCGCTTTAAGATGCCGCCTAGCCCAGTACGCTATCTGAAAGAGGAGCAACGTAAGTTGAACAAATGTGATAGAATTACGCTGAATTCTTATATTAACCGTAATATAAAATGATCTAATCGGGTATCTGTTTGCCTTACCCTAGAAGTTTAATAGTGCATTTTACTCGCCATTTCATGCGCTTTCAGATGTAGCTTAGCCCAATACGCTATCTTTAATAGGAGCGACGTAAATTGCACAAATGTGATAGAATTTCGCTGAATTCTTAAATTAACCATAATATAAAATGATCTAATCGGGTCTCTATTTGCCCTACCCTAGAAGTTTAATAGTGCATTTCACTTGTCATTTCATGCGCTTCGAGATGCCGCTAAGACCAATAAGCTATCTGAAATAGGAGCGACGTGAATTGAAAAAATGAGAAAGAATTATGGTGAATTCTTAAATTGACCGTAATATAAAATGATCTAATCGGGTCTCTGTTTGCCCTACCCTATAAGTTTAAAATTGCATTTCACTCGCCATTTCATGCGCTTTGAGGTGCCGCTTAGCCCAATATGCTATCTGAAATAGGAGCGACGTAAATTGAACAAATGTGATAGAATTTCGCTGAATTCTTAAATTAACCATAATATAAAATGATCTAATCGGGTCTCTTATTGCCCTATCATAGAAGCTTAATAGTGCATTTTACTCGCCATTCCACGCGCTTTAAGGTGCCGCCTAGCCCAGTACGCTATCTGAAATAGGAACGACGTAAATTGAACAAAAGTGATAGAATTTTGCTGAATGATTAAATTAACCATAATATAAAATGATCTAATCGGGTCTCTGCTTGCCCTACCCTAGAAGTTTAATAGTGCATTTTACTCGTCATTTCATGCGCTTTGAGATGCCGCTTTTACCAATACGCTATCTGAAATAGGAGCGACGTAAATTGAACGAATGTGATAGTATTTCGCTGAATTCTTAAATTAACCATAATATAAAATGATCTAGTCGGGTTTCTGTTTGCCCTACCCTAGAACTTTAATAGTGCATTTTACTCCTCATTTCATGCGCTTTGAGATGCCGCTTAGCCCAATACGCTATCTGAAATAGGAGCGATATAAATTGAACAAATGTGATAGAATTTCGCTGAATTCTTATATTAACCAAAATATAAAATGATCTAGTCGGGTCTCTGATTGCCCTATCATAGAAGTTTAATAGTGCATTTTACTCGCCATTCCACGCGCTTTATGCTGACGCCTAGCCCAGTACGCTATCTGAAATAGGAGCGACGTAAATTGAACAAATGTGATAGAATTTCGCTGAATCCTTATATTAACCAAAATATAAAATGATTTAATCGGGTCTCTTATTGCCCTATCATAGAAGTTTCATAGTGCATTTTACTCGCCCTTCCACGCGCTTTAAGATGCCGTCTAGCCCAGTACGCTATCTGAAATAGGAGCGGCGTAAGTTGAACAAATGTGATACTATTACGCTGAATTCTTATATTATCCATAACATAAAATGATATAATCGGGTCTGTGCTTGCGTTACCCTAGAAGTTTAATAGTGCATTTTACTCGCCATTTCATGCGCTTTGAGATGCCGCATAGCCCAATACGCTATCTGAAATAGGAGCGACGTAAATTGAACAAATGTGATAGAATTTCGCTGAATTCTTTAATTAACTATAATATAAAATTATCTAATCGGGTCTCTGTTCGCCCTTCCCTAGAAGCTTAATAGTGCATTTCACTCGTCATTTCATGCGCTTTCAGATGCCGCTTAGCCCAATACGCTATCTGAAATAGGAGCGACGTAAATTGAACAAATGTGATAGAATTTCGCTGAATTCTTTTATGAACCATAATGTAAAATGATCTGATCGGGTCTCTGTTCGCCCTAGCCTAGAAGTTTAAGAGTGCATTTTATTCGCCATTTCATGCGCTTTGAGATGCCGCTTAGCCGAATACGCTATCTGAAATAGGAGCGACGTAAATTGAACAAATGCGATAGAATTTCCCTAAATCTTATATTAAACAAAATATAAAATGATCTAATCGGGTCTCTGATTGCCCTAACATAGAAGTTTAGTAGTGCATTTTACTCGCCATTCCACGCGCTTTATGATGCCGCCTAGCCCAGTACGGTATCTGAAATAGGAGCTACGTAAGTTGAACAAATGTGATAGAATTACGCTGAATTCTTATATTAACCGTAATATAAAATGATGTAATCGGGCCTCTGTTTGCCCTATCATAGAAGTTTGATAGTGCATTTTACTCGCCATTTCATGTGCCTTAAGCTGCCGCATAGCCCAATACGCTATCTGGAATAGGAGCGACGTAAATTGAACAAATGTGATAGAATTTCCCTGAATTCTTATATTAACCTTAATGTAAAATGATATAATCGGGTCTCTGTTCGCCCTACCATAGAAGTCTAATAGTGCATTTCACTCGCCATTTCATGCGCTTTGAGATGCCGCTTAGCCCAATACGATATCTGAAACAGGAGCGACGTAAATTGAACAAATGTGATAGAATTTCCGTGAATTCTTATATTAACCTCAATGTAAAATGATCTAATCGGGTCTCTGTTCGCCATACCATAGAAGTCTTATAGTGCATTTCACTCCCCCTTGCATGCGCTTTGAGATGCCGCTTAGCCCAATACGCTATCTGAAATAGGAGCGACGTAAATTGAACAAATGTGATAGAATTTCGCTGAATTCTTAAATTAACCATAACATAAAATGATCTAATCGGGTCTCTGTTTGCCCTACCCTAGAAGTTTAGTATTGCATTTTACTCGCCATTTCATGCGCTTTGAGATGCCGCTTAGCACAATAAGCTATCTGGAATAGCAGCGACGTGAATTGAACAAATGTGATAGAATTACGCTGCATTCTTGTATTTACCGTAATATAAAATGATCTAATCGGGTCTCTGTTTGCCTTATCCTAGAAGTTTAATAGGGCATTTTACTCGCCATTTCATGCGCTTTGAAATGCCGCTTAGCCCAATACGCTATCTGAAATAGGAGCGACGTAAATTGAACAAGTGTGATAGAATTTCACTGAATTCTTAAATTAACCATAATATAAAATGATATAATCGGGTCTCTGTTTGCCCTATCATAGAAGTTTAATAGTGCATTTCACTCGTAATTTCATGCGCTTTGAGATGCCGCTTAGCCCAATAAGCTATCTGAAATAGGAGCGACGTAAATTGAACAAATGTGATAGAATTTCGCTGAATTCTTAAATTAACCATAATATAAAATGATCTAATCGGGTCTCTGTTTGCTGAACCCTAGAAGTTTAATAGTGCATTTTACTCGCCATTTCATGCGCCTTCAGATGCCTCTTAGCCCAATACGCTATCTGAAATAGGAGCGATGTAAATTGAACAAATGTGATAGAATTTCCCTGAAATCTTTTATGAACCATAATGTAATATGATCTAATCGGGTCTCTGTTTGCCTTACCCTAGAAGTTTAATAGTGCATTTTACTCGCCATTTCATGCGCTTTGAGGTGCCCCCTAGCCCAATACGCTATCTGAAATAGGAGAGACGTAAATTGAACAAATGTGATAGAATTTCCCTGAATTCTTATATTAAGCTTAATGTAAAATGATCTAATCGGGTCTCTGTTCGCCCTACCCTAGAAGTTTAATAGTGCATTTCACTCCTCATTTCATGCGCTTTGAGATGCCGCTTAGCCCAATACGCTATCTGAAATAGGAGCGACGTAAATTGAACAAATGCGATAGAATTTCCCTAAATCTTATATTAAACAAAATATAAAATGATCTAATCGGGTCTCTGATTGCCCTAACATAGAAGTTTAGTAGTGCATTTTACTCGCCATTCCACGCGCTTTATGATGCCGCCTAGCCCAGTACGGTATCTGAAATAGGAGCTACGTAAGTTGAACAAATGTGATAGAATTACGCTGAATTCTTATATTAACCGTAATATAAAATGATGTAATCGGGCCTCTGTTTGCCCTATCATAGAAGTTTGATAGTGCATTTTACTCGCCATTTCATGTGCTTTAAGCTGCCGCATAGCCCAATACGCTATCTGGAATAGGAGCGACGTAAATTGAACAAATGTGATAGAATTTCCCTGAATTCTTATATTAACCTTAATGTAAAATGATATAATCGGGTCTCTGTTCGCCCTACCATAGAAGTCTAATAGTGCATTTCACTCGCCATTTCATGCGCTTTGAGATGCCGCTTAGCCCAATACGATATCTGAAACAGGAGCGACGTAAATTGAACAAATGTGATAGAATTTCCGTGAATTCTTATATTAACCTCAATGTAAAATGATCTAATCGGGTCTCTGTTCGCCATACCATAGAAGTCTTATAGTGCATTTCACTCCCCCTTGCATGCGCTTTGAGATGCCGCTTAGCCCAATACGCTATCTGAAATAGGAGCGACGTAAATTGAACAAATGTGATAGAATTTCGCTGAATTCTTAAATTAACCATAACATAAAATGATCTAATCGGGTCTCTGTTTGCCCTACCCTAGAAGTTTAGTATTGCATTTTACTCGCCATTTCATGCGCTTTGAGATGCCGCTTAGCACAATAAGCTATCTGGAATAGCAGCGACGTGAATTGAACAAATGTGATAGAATTACGCTGCATTCTTGTATTTACCGTAATATAAAATGATCTAATCGGGTCTCTGTTTGCCTTATCCTAGAAGTTTAATAGGGCATTTTACTCGCCATTTCATGCGCTTTGAAATGCCGCTTAGCCCAATACGCTATCTGAAATAGGAGCGACGTAAATTGAACAAGTGTGATAGAATTTCACTGAATTCTTAAATTAACCATAATATAAAATGATATAATCGGGTCTCTGTTTGCCCTATCATAGAAGTTTAATAGTGCATTTCACTCGTAATTTCATGCGCTTTGAGATGCCGCTTAGCCCAATAAGCTATCTGAAATAGGAGCGACGTAAATTGAACAAATGTGATAGAATTTCGCTGAATTCTTAAATTAACCATAATATAAAATGATCTAATCGGGTCTCTGTTTGCTGAACCCTAGAAGTTTAATAGTGCATTTTACTCGCCATTTCATGCGCCTTCAGATGCCTCTTAGCCCAATACGCTATCTGAAATAGGAGCGATGTAAATTGAACAAATGTGATAGAATTTCCCTGAAATCTTTTATGAACCATAATGTAATATGATCTAAGCGGGTCTCTGTTTGCCTTACCCTAGAAGTTTAATAGTGCATTTTACTCGCCATTTCATGCGCTTTGAGGTGCCGCCTAGCCCAATACGCTATCTGAAATAGGAGAGACGTAAATTGAACAAATGTGATAGAATTTCCCTGAATTCTTATATTAAGCTTAATGTAAAATGATCTAATCGGGTCTCTGTTCGCCCTACCCTAGAAGTTTAATAGTGCATTTCACTCCTCATTTCATGCGCTTTGAGATGCCGCTTAGCCCAATACGCTATCTGAAATAGGAGCGACGTAAATTGAACAAATGTGATAGAATTTCGCTGAATTCTTTAATTAACTATAATATAAAATTATCTAATCGGGTCTCTGTTCGCCCTACCCTAGAAGCTTAATAGTGCATTTCACTCGTCATTTCATGCGCTTTCAGATGCCACTTAGCCCAATACGCTATCTGAAATAGGAGCGACGTAAATTGAACAAATGTGATAGAATTTCGCTGAATTCTTTTATTAACCATAATGTAAAATGATCTAACCGGGTCTCTGTTCGCCCTAGCCTAGAACTTTAATAGTGCATTTTATTCGCCATTTCATACGCTTTGAGATGCCTATTAGCCCAATACGCTATCTGAAATAGGAGCGACGTAAATTGAACAAATGTGATAGAATTTGGCTGAATTCTTATATAAACCAAAATATAAAATGATCTAATCGGGTCTCTGATTGCCCTATCATAGAAGTTTAATAGTGGATTTCACTCATCATTTCATGCGCTTTAAGATGCCGCTTAGTACAGTACGCTATCAGAAATAGGAGCGACGTAAATTGAACAAATGTGATAGAATTTCGCTGAATTCTTTTATTAACAATAATGTAAAATGATCTAATCGGGTCTCTGTTCGCCCTAGCCGAGAAGTTTAATAGTGCATTTTATTCGCCACTTCATGCGCTTTGAGATGCCGCTTAGCCCAATACGCTATCTAAAATAGGAGCGTCGTAAGTTGAACAAATTTTATAGGGTTTCGCTGAATTCTTACATTAACCGTAATATAAAATGACCTAACCGGTTCTCTCTTTCCCTTACCCGAGAAGTTTGATAGTGCATTTCACTGGTCATTTCATGCGCTTTGAGATGCCGCTTAGCACAATACACTATCTGAAATAGGAGCGACCTAAATTGAACAAATGTGATAGAATTTTGCCGAATTCTTAAATTAACCATAATATAAAATGATCTAATCGGGTCACTGCTTGTCCTACCCTAGAAGTTTAATAGTGCATTTTACTCGTCATTTCATGCGCTTTGAGATGCCGCTTTGCCCAATACGCTATCTGAAATAGGAGCGACGTAAATTGAACGAATGTGATAGTATTTCGCTGAATTCTTAAATTAACCATAATATAAAATGATCTAGTCGGGTCTCTGTTTGCCCTACCCTAGAACTTTAATAGTGCATTTTACTCCTCATTTCATGCGCTTTGAGATGCCGCTTAGCCCAATACGCTATCTGAAATAGGAGCGAAGTAAATTGAACAAATGTGATAGAATTTCCCTGAAATCTTTTATTAACCATAATGTAAAATGATCTAATCGGGTCTCTGTTCGCCCTAGCCTAGAAGTTTAATAGTGGATGTTACTCGCCATTCCACGCGCATTACGATGCCGCCTAGCCCAGTACGCTATCTGAAATAGGAGCGACCTAAATTGAACAAATGTGATAGAATTTCGCTGAATTCTTAAATTAACCATAATATAAAATGATCTAATCGGGTCTCTGTTTGCCCGACCCTAGAAGTTTAATAGTGCATTTTACTCGCCATTTCATGCGCTTTGAGATGCCGCTTAGCCCAATAGGCTATCTGAAATAGGAGCGACGTAAGTTGAACAAATGTGATAGAATTTCGCTGAATTCTTTTATTAACCATAATGTAAAATGATCTAATCGTGTCTCTGTTCGCCCTAGCCTAGAAGTTTAATAGTGGATGTTACTCGCCATTCCACGCGCATTAAGATGCCGCCTAGCCCAGTACGCTATCTGAAATAGGAGCGACCAAAATTGAACAAATGTGATAGAATTTTGCCGAATTCTTAAATTAACCATAATATAAAATGATCTAATCGGGTCACTGCTTGTCCTACCCTAGAAGTTTAATAGTGCATTTTACTCGTCATTTCATGCGCTTTGAGATGCCGCTTTGCCCAATACGCTATCTGAAATAGGAGCGACGTAAATTGAACGAATGTGATAGTATTTCGCTGAATTCTTAAATTAACCATAATATAAAATGATCTAGTCGGGTCTCTGTTTGCCCTACCCTAGAACTTTAATAGTGCATTTTACTCGACATTTCATGCGCTTTGAGGTGCCGCTTAGCCCAATACGCTATCTGAAATAGGAGCGACGTAAATTGAACAAATGTGATAGAATTTCGTTGAATTCTTAAATTAACCATAATATACAATGATCTAATCGGGTCTCTGTTCGCCCTAGCCTAGAAGTTTAATAGTGCATTTTACTCGCCCTTCCATGCGCTTTAAGATGCCGCCTAGCCCAGTACGCTATCTCAAGCAGGTGCGGCGTAAGTTGAACAAATGTGATAGAATTTCCCTGAATTCTTATATTATCCGTAATATAAAATGATCTAATCGGGTCTCTGTTCGCCCTAGCCTAGAAGTATAATAGTGCATTTTACTCGCGATTTCATGCGCTTTGAGATGCCGCTTAGCCCAATACGCTATCTGAAATAGGAGCGACTTAAATTGAACAAATGTGATAGAATTTCGCTTAATTCTGAAATTATCCATAATATAAAATGATCTAATCGGG
This sequence comes from Macropis europaea, assembly GCA_916610135.2. Taxonomy (NCBI): domain Eukaryota; kingdom Metazoa; phylum Arthropoda; class Insecta; order Hymenoptera; family Melittidae; genus Macropis; species Macropis europaea. Next base: position 54,446 of record CAKAJE020000311.1, read on the forward strand.
TCTCTGTTTGCACTACCCTAGAAGTTTAATAGTGCAATTTTACTCGCCCTTCCACGCGCTTTAAGATGCCGCCTAGCCCAGTACGCTATCTCACGCAGGTGCGGCGTAAGTTGAACAAATGTGATAGAATTACGCTGAATTCTTATATTATCCGTAATATAAAATGATCTAATCGGTTCTCTGTTTGCCTTATCCTAGAAGTTTAATAGTACATCTTACTCGCCATTTCATGCGCTTTGAGATGCCGCCTAGCCCAATACGCTATCTGAAATAGGAGAGACGTAAATTGAACAAATGTGTTAGAATTTCCCTGAATTCTTATATTAACCTTAATGTAAAATGATCTAATCGGGTCTCTGTTCGCCCTGCCCTAGAAGTTTAATAGTGCATTTCACTCCTCATTTCATGCGCTTTGAGATGCCGCTTAGCTCAATAAGCTATCTGAAATAGGAGCGACGTAAATTGAACAAATGTGATAGAATTACGCTGAATTCTTATATTAACCGTAATATAAAATGATCTAATCGGGTCTCTGATTGCCCTATCATAGAAGTTTAATAGTGCATTTTACTCGACATTCCGCGCGCTTTAAGATGCCGCCTAGCCCAGTACGCTATCTGAAATAGGAGCGACGTAAATTGAACAAATGTGATTGAATTTTGCTGAATTCTTAAATTAACCATAATATAAAATGATCTAATCGGGTCTCAGTTTGCCCTACCCTAGAAGTTTAATAGTGCGTTTTACTCGCCATTTCATGCGCTTTGAGATACCGCTTAGCCCAATACGCTATCTGAAATAGGAGCGACGTAAGGTGAACAAATGTGATAGAATTTCGCTGAATTCTGAAATTAACTATAATATAAAATGATCTAATCGGGTCTCTGTTTGCCCTACCCTAGAAGTTTAATAGTGCATTTTACTCGCAATTCCACGCGCTTTAAGATGCCGCTTAGTCCAGTACGCTATCCGAAATAGGAGCGACGTAAATTGAACAAATGTGATGGAATTACGCTTAATTCTTATATTAACATTAATATAAAATGATCTAATCGGGTCTCTGATTGCCCTATCATAGAAGTTTAATAGTGCATTTTACTCGACATTCCGCGCGCTTTAAGATGCCGCCTAGCCCAGTACGCTATCTGAAATAGGAGCGACGTAAATTGAACAAATGTGATTGAATTTTGCTGAATTCTTAAATTAACCATAATATAAAATGATCTAATCGGGTCTCAGTTTGCCCTACCCTAGAAGTTTAATAGTGCGTTTTACTCGCCATTTCATGCGCTTTGAGATGCCGCTTAGCCCAATTCGCTATCTGAAATATGAGCGACGTAAATTGAACAAATGTGATAGGATTTCGCTGAATTCTTATATTAACCAAAATATAAAATGATCTAATCGGGTCTCTGATTGCCCTATCATAGAAGGCTAATAGTGCATTTTACTCGCTATTCCACGCGCTTTAAGATGGCGGCTATCCCAGTAGGCTATCTGAAATAGGAGTGACGTAAATTGAACAAATGTGATGGAATTACGCTTAATTCTTATATTAACATTAATATAAAATGATCTAATCGGGTCTCTGGTTGCCCTATCATAGAAGGCTAATAGTGCATTTTACTCGCCATTCCACGCGCTTTAAGATGCCGCCTAGCCCAGTACGCTATCTCAAGCAGGTGCGGCGTAAGTTGAACAAATGTGATAGAATTACGCTGCATTCTTATATTATCCGTAATATAAAATGATCTAATCGGTTCTCTGTTTGCCTTATCCTAGAAGTTTAATAGTACATCTTACTCGCCATTTCATGCGCTTTGAGATGCCGCCTAACCCAATACGCTATCTGAAATAGGAGAGACGTAAATTGAACAAATGCGATAGAATTTCCCTGAATTCTTATATTAACCTTAATGTAAAATGATCTACTCGGGTCTCTGTTCGCCCTACCCTAGAAGTTTAATAGTGCATTTCAGTCCTCATTTCATGAGCTTTGAGATGCCGCTTAGCCCAATAAGCTATCTGAAATAGGAGCGACGTAAATTGAATAAATGTGATAGAATTTCGCTGAATACTTATATTAACCAAAATATAAAATGATCTAATCGGGTCTCTTATTGCCCTATCATAGAAGCTTAATAGTGCATTTTACTCGCCATTCCACGCGCTTTAAGGTGCCGCCTAGCCCAGTACGCTATCTGAAATAGGAACGACGTAAATTGAACAAAAGCGATAGAATTTTGCTGAATGATTAAATTAACCATAATATAAAATGATCTAATCGGGTTTCTGTTCGCCCTACCCTAGAAGTTTAATAGTGCATTTCACTCGTCATTTCATGCGCTTTGAGATGCCGCTTAGCACTATAATCTATCTGAAATTGGAGCGACGTAAATTGAATAAATGTGATAGAATTTCGCTGAATTCTTATATTAACAAAAATATAAAATGATCTAATCGGGTCTCTTATTGCCCTATCATAGAAGTTTCATAGTGCATTTTACTGGCCCTTCCACGCGCTTGAAGATGTCGCCTAGCACAGTACGCTATCTGAAATAGGAGCGACGTAAATTGAATAAATGTGATAGAATTTCGCTGAATACTTATATTAACCAAAATATAAAATGATCTAATCGGGTCTCTTATTGCCCTATCATAGAAGCTTAATAGTGCATTTTACTCGCCATTCCACGCGCTTTAAGGTGCGGCCTAGCCCAGTACGCTATCTGAAATAGGAACGACGTAAATTGAACAAATGTGATAGAATTTCCCTGAAATCTTATATTAACCGAAATATAAAGTGATCTAATCGGGTCTCTGGTTGCCCTATCATAGATGTTTAGTCGTGCATTTTACTCGCCTTTCCACGCCCTTGAAGATGTCGCCTAGCACAGTACGCTATCTGAAATAGGAGCGACGTAAATTGATTAAATATGATAGAATTTCGCTGAATCCTTATATTAACCAAAATATAAAATGATCTAATCGGGTCTCTTATTGCCCTATCATAGAAGCTTAATAGTGCATTTTACTCGCCATTCCACGCCCTTGAAGATGCCGCCTAGCCCAGTACGCTATCTGAAATAGGAACGACGTAAATTGAACAAATGCGATAGAATTTTGCTGAATTATTAAATTAACCAAAATATAAAATGATCTAATCGGGTCTCTGGTTGCCCTATCATAGAAGTTTAATAGTGCATTTCACTCATCATTTCATGCGCTTTGAGATGCCGCTTAGCCGAATACGCTGTCTGAAATAGGAGCGACGTAAACTGAACAAATGTGATAGAATTTCCTTGAATTCTTATATTAACCAAAATATAAAATGATCTGATCGGGTCCCTGATTGCCCTATCATAGAAGTTTAATAGTGCATTTTACTCGCCATTCCACACGCTTTAAGATGCCGCCTAGCCCAGTACGCTATCTGAAATAGGAGCGATGTAAATTGAACAAATGTGATAGAATTTCGTTGAATTCTTAAATTAACCATAATATACAATGATCTAATCGGGTCTCTGTTCGCCCTAGCCTAGAAGTTTAATAGTGCATTTTACTCGCCCTTCCATGCGCTTTAAGATGCCGCCTAGCCCAGTACGCTATCTCAAGCAGGTGCGGCGTAAGTTGAACAAATGTGATAGAATTTCCCTGAATTCTTATATTATCCGTAATATAAAATGATCTAATCGGGTCTCTGTTCGCCCTAGCCTAGAAGTATAATAGTGCATTTTACTCGCGATTTCATGCGCTTTGAGATGCCGCTTAGCCCAATACGCTATCTGAAATAGGAGCGACTTAAATTGAACAAATGTGATAGAATTTCGCTGAATTCTGAAATTATCCATAATATAAAATGATCTAATCGGGTCTCTGTTTGCACTACCCTAGAAGTTTAATAGTGCAATTTTACTCGCCCTTCCACGCGCTTTAAGATGCCGCCTAGCCCAGTACGCTATCTCACGCAGGTGCGGCGTAAGTTGAACAAATGTGATAGAATTACGCTGAATTCTTATATTATCCGTAATATAAAATGATCTAATCGGTTCTCTGTTTGCCTTATCCTAGAAGTTTAATAGTACATCTTACTCGCCATTTCATGCGCTTTGAGATGCCGCCTAGCCCAATACGCTATCTGAAATAGGAGAGACGTAAATTGAACAAATGTGTTAGAATTTCCCTGAATTCTTATATTAACCTTAATGTAAAATGATCTAATCGGGTCTCTGTTCGCCCTGCCCTAGAAGTTTAATAGTGCATTTCACTCCTCATTTCATGCGCTTTGAGATGCCGCTTAGCTCAATAAGCTATCTGAAATAGGAACGACGTAAATTGAACAAATGTGATAGAATTTTGCTGAATGATTAAATTAACCATAATATAAAATGATCTAATCGGGTCTCTGTTTGCCCTACCCTAGAAGTTTAATAGTGCATTTTACTCGCCATTTCATGCGCTTTGAGATGCTGCTTAGCCCAATACGCTAACTGAAATAGGAGCGACGTAAATTGAACAAATGTGATAGAATTTCACTGAATTCTTATATTAACCAAAATATAAAATGATCTAATCGGGTCTCTGATTGCCCTATCATAGAAGTTTAATAGTGCATTTTACTCGCCATTCCACGCGCTTTAAGATGCCGCCTAGCCCAGTACGCTATCTGAAAGAGGAGCAACGTAAGTTGAACAAATGTGATAGAATTACGCTGAATTCTTATATTAACCGTAATATAAAATGATCTAATCGGGTATCTGTTTGCCTTACCCTAGAAGTTTAATAGTGCATTTTACTCGCCATTTCATGCGCTTTCAGATGTAGCTTAGCCCAATACGCTATCTTTAATAGGAGCGACGTAAATTGCACAAATGTGATAGAATTTCGCTGAATTCTTAAATTAACCATAATATAAAATGATCTAATCGGGTCTCTATTTGCCCTACCCTAGAAGTTTAATAGTGCATTTCACTTGTCATTTCATGCGCTTCGAGATGCCGCTAAGACCAATAAGCTATCTGAAATAGGAGCGACGTGAATTGAAAAAATGAGAAAGAATTATGGTGAATTCTTAAATTGACCGTAATATAAAATGATCTAATCGGGTCTCTGTTTGCCCTACCCTATAAGTTTAAAATTGCATTTCACTCGCCATTTCATGCGCTTTGAGGTGCCGCTTAGCCCAATATGCTATCTGAAATAGGAGCGACGTAAATTGAACAAATGTGATAGAATTTGGCTGAATTCTTAAATTAACCATAATATAAAATGATCTAATCGGGTCTCTTATTGCCCTATCATAGAAGCTTAATAGTGCATTTTACTCGCCATTCCACGCGCTTTAAGGTGCCGCCTAGCCCAGTACGCTATCTGAAATAGGAACGACGTAAATTGAACAAAAGTGATAGAATTTTGCTGAATGATTAAATTAACCATAATATAAAATGATCTAATCGGGTCTCTGCTTGCCCTACCCTAGAAGTTTAATAGTGCATTTTACTCGTCATTTCATGCGCTTTGAGATGCCGCTTTTACCAATACGCTATCTGAAATAGGAGCGACGTAAATTGAACGAATGTGATAGTATTTCGCTGAATTCTTAAATTAACCATAATATAAAATGATCTAGTCGGGTTTCTGTTTGCCCTACCCTAGAACTTTAATAGTGCATTTTACTCCTCATTTCATGCGCTTTGAGATGCCGCTTAGCCCAATACGCTATCTGAAATAGGAGCGATATAAATTGAACAAATGTGATAGAATTTCGCTGAATTCTTATATTAACCAAAATATAAAATGATCTAGTCGGGTCTCTGATTGCCCTATCATAGAAGTTTAATAGTGCATTTTACTCGCCATTCCACGCGCTTTATGCTGACGCCTAGCCCAGTACGCTATCTGAAATAGGAGCGACGTAAATTGAACAAATGTGATAGAATTTCGCTGAATCCTTATATTAACCAAAATATAAAATGATCTAATCGGGTCTCTTATTGCCCTATCATAGAAGTTTCATAGTGCATTTTACTCGCCCTTCCACGCGCTTTAAGATGCCGCCTAGCCCAGTACGCTATCTGAAATAGGAGCGGCGTAAGTTGAACAAATGTGATACTATTACGCTGAATTCTTATATTATCCATAATATAAAATGATATAATCGGGTCTGTGCTTGCGTTACCCCAGAAGTTTAATAGTGCATTTTACTCGCCATTTCATGCGCTTTGAGATGCCGCATAGCCCAATACGCTATCTGAAATAGGAGCGACGTAAATTGAACAAATGTGATAGAATTTCGCTGAATTCTTTAATTAACTATAATATAAAATTATCTAATCGGGTCTCTGTTCGCCCTTCCCTAGAAGCTTAATAGTGCATTTCACTCGTCATTTCATGCGCTTTCAGATGCCGCTTAGCCCAATACGCTATCTGAAATAGGAGCGACGTAAATTGAACAAATGTGATAGAATTTCGCTGAATTCTTTTATGAACCATAATGTAAAATGATCTGATCGGGTCTCTGTTCGCCCTAGCCTAGAAGTTTAAGAGTGCATTTTATTCGCCATTTCATGCGCTTTGAGATGCCGCTTAGCCGAATATGCTATCTGAAATAGGAGCGACGTAAATTGAACAAATGCGATAGAATTTCCCTAAATCTTATATTAAACAAAATATAAAATGATCTAATCGGGTCTCTGATTGCCCTAACATAGAAGTTTAGTAGTGCATTCTACTCGCCATTCCACGCGCTTTATGATGCCGCCTAGCCCAGTACGGTATCTGAAATAGGAGCTACGTAAGTTGAACAAATGTGATAGAATTACGCTGAATTCTTATATTAACCGTAATATAAAATGATGTAATCGGGCCTCTGTTTGCCCTATCATAGAAGTTTGATAGTGCATTTTACTCGCCATTTCATGTGCTTTAAGCTGCCGCATAGCCCAATACGCTATCTGGAATAGGAGCGACGTAAATTGAACAAATGTGATAGAATTTCCCTGAATTCTTATATTAACCTTAATGTAAAATGATATAATCGGGTCTCTGTTCGCCCTACCATAGAAGTCTAATAGTGCATTTCACTCGCCATTTCATGCGCTTTGAGATGCCGCTTAGCCCAATACGATATCTGAAACAGGAGCGACGTAAATTGAACAAATGTGATAGAATTTCCGTGAATTCTTATATTAACCTCAATGTAAAATGATCTAATCGGGTCTCTGTTCGCCATACCATAGAAGTCTTATAGTGCATTTCACTCCCCCTTGCATGCGCTTTGAGATGCCGCTTAGCCCAATACGCTATCTGAAATAGGAGCGACGTAAATTGAACAAATGTGATAGAATTTCGCTGAATTCTTAAATTAACCATAACATAAAATGATCTAATCGGGTCTCTGTTTGCCCTACCCTAGAAGTTTAGTATTGCATTTTACTCGCCATTTCATGCGCTTTGAGATGCCGCTTAGCACAATAAGCTATCTGGAATAGCAGCGACGTGAATTGAACAAATGTGATAGAATTACGCTGCATTCTTGTATTTACCGTAATATAAAATGATCTAATCGGGTCTCTGTTTGCCTTATCCTAGAAGTTTAATAGGGCATTTTACTCGCCATTTCATGCGCTTTGAAATGCCGCTTAGCCCAATACGCTATCTGAAATAGGAGCGACGTAAATTGAACAAGTGTGATAGAATTTCACTGAATTCTTAAATTAACCATAATATAAAATGATATAATCGGGTCTCTGTTTGCCCTATCATAGAAGTTTAATAGTGCATTTCACTCGTAATTTCATGCGCTTTGAGATGCCGCTTAGCCCAATAAGCTATCTGAAATAGGAGCGACGTAAATTGAACAAATGTGATAGAATTTCGCTGAATTCTTATATTAAGCTTAATGTAAAATGATCTAATCGGGTCTCTGTTCGCCCTACCCTAGAAGTTTAATAGTGCATTTCACTCCTCATTTCATGCGCTTTGAGATGCCGCTTAGCCCAATACGCTATCTGAAATAGGAGCGACGTAAATTGAACAAATGTGATAGAATTTCGCTGAATTCTTTAATTAACTATAATATAAAATTATCTAATCGGGTCTCTGTTCGCCCTACCCTAGAAGCTTAATAGTGCATTTCACTCGTCATTTCATGCGCTTTCAGATGCCACTTAGCCCAATACGCTATCTGAAATAGGAGCGACGTAAATTGAACAAATGTGATAGAATTTCGCTGAATTCTTTTATTAACCATAATGTAAAATGATCTAACCGGGTCTCTGTTCGCCCTAGCCTAGAACTTTAATAGTGCATTTTATTCGCCATTTCATACGCTTTGAGATGCCGCTTAGCCCAATACGCTATCTGAAATAGGAGCGACGTAAATTGAACAAATGTGATAGAATTTGGCTGAATTCTTATATAAACCAAAATATAAAATGATCTAATCGGGTCTCTGATTGCCCTATCATAGAAGTTTAATAGTGGATTTCACTCATCATTTCATGCGCTTTAAGATGCCGCTTAGTACAGTACGCTATCAGAAATAGGAGCGACGTAAATTGAACAAATGTGATAGAATTTCGCTGAATTCTTTTATTAACAATAATGTAAAATGATCTAATCGGGTCTCTGTTCGCCCTAGCCGAGAAGTTTAATAGTGCATTTTATTCGCCACTTCATGCGCTTTGAGATGCCGCTTAGCCCAATACGCTATCTAAAATAGGAGCGTCGTAAGTTGAACAAATTTTATAGGGTTTCGCTGAATTCTTACATTAACCGTAATATAAAATGACATAACCGGTTCTCTCTTTCCCTTACCCGAGAAGTTTGATAGTGCATTTCACTGGTCATTTCATGCGCTTTGAGATGCCGCTTAGCACAATACGCTATCTGAAATAGGAGCGAAGTAAATTGAACAAATGTGATAGAATTTCCCTGAAATCTTATATTAAACAAAATATAAAATGATCTAATCGGGTCTCTGATTGCCCTATCATAAAAGTTTAGTAGTGCATTCTACTCGCCATTCCACGCGCTTTAAGATGCCGCCTAGCCCAGTACGCTATCTGAAATAGGAGCGACGTAAATTGAACAAATGTGATAGAATTTCGCTGAATTCTTAAATTAACCATAACATAAAATGATCTAATCGGGTCTCTGTTTGCCCTACCCTAGAAGTTTAATAGTGCATTTCACTCGTCATTTCATGCGCTTTGAGATGCCGCTAAGCACAATAAGCTATCTGGAATAGCAGCGACGTAAATTGAACAAATGTGAAAGAATTACGCCGCATTCTTATATTAACCGTAATATAAAATGATCTAATCGGGTCTCTGTTTGCCTTATCCTAGAAGTTTAATAGTGCATTTTACTCGCCATTCCACGCGCTTTAAGATGCCGCCTAGCCCAGTACGCTATCTGAAATAGGAGCGACGTAAATTGAACAAATGTGATAGAATTTCGCTGAATTCTTAAATTAACCATAACATAAAATGATCTAATCGGGTCTCTGTTTGCCCTACCCTAGAAGTTTAATAGTGCATTTCACTCGTCATTTCATGCGCTTTGAGATGCCGCTTAGCCCAATACGCTATCTGAAATAGGAGCGACGTAAATTGAACAAATGTGATAGAATTTCGCTGAATTCTTTTATTAACCATAATATACAATGATCTAATCGGGTCTCTGTTCGCCCTAGCCTAGAAGTTTAATAGTGCATTTTACTCGCCCTTCCACGCGCTTTAAGATGCCGCCTAGCCCAGTACGCTATCTCAAGCAGGTGCGGCGTAAGTTGAACAAATGTGATAGAATTACGCTGAATTCTTATATTATCCGTAATATGAAATGATCTAATCGGGTCTCTGTTCGCCCTAGCCTAGAAGTATAATAGTGCATTTTACTCGCCATTTCAGGCGCTTTGAGATGCCGCTTAGCCCAATACGCTATCTGAAATAGGAGCGTCGTAAATTGAACAAATGTGATAGAATTTCGCTGAAATCTTATATTAAACAAAATATAAAATGATCTAATCGGGTCTCTGTTTGCCATATCCTAGAAGTTTAGTATTGCATTTTACTCGCCATTTCATGCGCTTTGAGATGCCGCTTAGCACAATAAGCTATCTGGAATAGCAGCGACGTGAATTGAACAAATGTGATAGAATTACGCCGCATTCTTGTATTTACCGTAATATAAAATGATCTAATCGGGTCTCTGTTTGCCTTATCCTAGAAGTTTAATAGGGCATTTTACTCGCCATTTCATGCGCTTTGAAATGCCGCTTAGCCCAATACGCTATCTGAAATAGGAGCGACGTAAATTGAACAAGTGTGATAGAATTTCACTGAATTCTTAAATTAACCATAATATAAAATGATATAATCGGGTCTCTGTTTGCCCTATCATAGAAGTTTAATAGTGCATTTCACTCGCCATTTCATGCGCTTTGAGATGCCGCTTAGCCCAATACGCTATCTGAAATAGGAGCGACGTAAATTGAACAAATGTGATAGAATTTCCCTGAATTCTTATATTAAGCTTAATGTAAAATGATCTAATCGGGTCTCCGTTCGCCCTAGCCTAAAAGTTTAATAGTGCATTTCACTCGTCATTTCATGCGCTTTGAGATGCCGCTTAGCCCAATAAGCTATCTGAAATAGGAGCGACGTAAATTGAACAAATGTGATAGAATTTCGCTGAATTCTTAAATTAACCATAATATAAAATGATCTAATCGGGTCTCTGTTTGCTGAACCCTAGAAGTTTAATAGTGCATTTTACTCGCCATTTCATGCGCCTTCAGGTGCCTCTTAGCCCAATACGCTATCTGAAATAGGAGCGATGTAAATTGAACAAATGTGATAGAATTTCCCTGAATTCTTATATTAAGCTTAATGTAAAATGATCTAATCGGGTCTCTGTTCGCCCTACCCTAGAAGTTTAATAGTGGATTTCACTCATCATTTCATGCGCTATAAGATGCCGCTTAGTACAGTACGCTATCAGAAATAGGAGCGACGTAAATTGAACAAATGTGATAGAATTTCGCTGAATTCTTTTATTAACAATAATGTAAAATGATCTAATCGGGTCTCTGTTCGCCCTAGCCGAGAAGTTTAATAGTGCCTTTTATTCGCCACTTCATGCGCTTTGAGATGCCGCTTAGCCCAATACGCTATCTAAAATAGGAGCGTCGTAAGTTGAACAAATTTTATAGGGTTTCGCTGAATTCTTACATTAACCGTAATATAAAATGACCTAACCGGTTCTCTCTTTCCCTTACCCTAGAAGTTTGATAGTGCATTTCACTGGTCATTTCATGCGCTTTGAGATGCCGCTTAGCCCAATACACTATCTGAAATAGGAGCGACGTAAATTTAACAAATGTGATAGAATTTCGCTGAATTCTTTTATTAACCATAATGTAATATGATCTAATCGGGTCTCTGTTCGCCCTAGCCTAGAAGTTTAATAGTGGATGTTACTCGCCATTCCACGCGCATTAAGATGCCGCCTAGCCCAGTACGCTATCTGAAATAGGAGCGACCTAAATTGAACAAATGTGATAGAATTTTGCCGAATTCTTAAATTAACCATAATATAAAATGATCTAATCGGGTCACTGCTTGTCCTACCCTAGAAGTTTAATAGTGCATTTTACTCGTCATTTCATGCGCTTTGAGATGCCGCTTTGCCCAATACGCTATCTGAAATAGGAGCGACGTAAATTGAACGAATGTGATAGTATTTCGCTGAATTCTTAAATTAACCATAATATAAAATGATCTAGTCGGGTCTCTGTTTGCCCTACCCTAGAACTTTAATAGTGCATTTTACTCGACATTTCATGCGCTTTGAGGTGCCGCTTAGCCCAATACGCTATCTGAAATAGGAGCGACGTAAATTGAACAAATGTGATAGAATTTCGTTGAATTCTTAAATTAACCATAATATACAATGATCTAATCGGGTCTCTGTTCGCCCTAGCCTAGAAGTTTAATAGTGCATTTTACTCGCCCTTCCACGCGCTTTAAGATGCCGCCTAGCCCAGTACGCTATCTCAAGCAGGTGCGGCGTAAGTTGAACAAATGTGATAGAATTACGCTGAATTCTTATATTATCCGTAATATAAAATGATCTAATCGGGTCTCTGTTCGCCCTAGCCTAGAAGTATAATAGTGCATTTTACTCGTCATTTCATGCGCTTTCAGATGCCACTTAGCCCAATACGCTATCTGAAATAGGAGCGACGTAAATTGAACAAATGTGATAGAATTTCGCTGAATTCTTTTATTAACCATAATGTAAAATGATCTAACCGGGTCTCTGTTCGCCCTAGCCTAGAACTTTAATAGTGCATTTTATTCGCCATTTCATACGCTTTGAGATGCCTATTAGCCCAATACGCTATCTGAAATAGGAGCGACGTAAATTGAACAAATGTGATAGAATTTCGCTGAATTCTTTTATTAACCATAATGTAATATGATCTAATCGGGTCTCTGTTCGCCCTACCCTAGAAGTTTAATAGTGCGTTTCACTCCTCATTTCATGCGGTTTGAGATGCCGCTTAGCTCAATAAGCTATCTGAAATAGGAGCGACGTAAATTGAATAAATGTGATAGAATTTCGCTGAATTCTTATATAAACCAAAATATAAAATGATCTAATCGGGTCTCTGATTGCCCTATCATAGTAGTTTAATAGTGGATTTCACTCATCATTTCATGCGCTATAAGATGCCGCTTAGTACAGTACGCTATCAGAAATAGGAGCGACGTAAATTGAACAAATGTGATAGAATTTCGCTGAATTCTTTTATTAACAATAATGTAAAATGATCTAATCGGGTCTCTGTTCGCCCTAGCCGAGAAGTTTAATAGTGCATTTTATTCGCCACTTCATGCGCTTTGAGATGCCGCTTAGCCCAATACGCTATCTAAAATAGGAGCGTCGTAAGTTGAACAAATTTTATAGGGTTTCGCTGAATTCTTACATTAACCGTAATATAAAATGACCTAACCGGTTCTCTCTTTCCCTTACCCTAGAAGTTTGATAATGCATTTCACTGGTCATTTCATGCGCTTTGAGATGCCGCTTAGCCCAATACACTATCTGAAATAGGAGCGACGTAAATTTAACAAATGTGATAGAATTTCGCTGAATTCTTTTATTAACCATAATGTAATATGATCTAATCGGGTCTCTGTTCGCCCTACCCTAGAAGTTTAATAGTGCGTTTCACTCCTCATTTCATGCGGTTTGAGATGCCGCTTAGCTCAATAAGCTATCTGAAATAGGAGCGACGTAAATTGAATAAATGTGATAGAATTTCGCTGAATTCTTATATTAACCAAAATATAAAATGATCTAATCGGGTCTCTGAGTGCCCTATCATAGAAGTTTAATAGTGCATTTTACTCGCCATTCCACGCGCTTTAAGCTGACGCCGAGCCCAGTAAGCTATCTGAAATAGGCGCGACGTAAATTGAACAAATGTGATAGAATTTTGCTGAATTCTTAAATTAACCATAATATAAAATGATCTAATCGGGTCTCTGTTTGCCCTACCCTAGAAGTTTAATAGTGCATTTTACTCGCCATTTCATGCGCTTTGAGATGCCGCTTAGCCCAATACGCTATCTGAAATAGGAGCGACGTAAATTGAACAAATGTGATAGAATTTCGCTGAATTCTTTTATTAACCATAATGTAAAATGATCTAATCGGGTCTCTGTTCGCCCTAGCCTAGAAGTTTAATAGTGGATGTTACTCGCCATTCCACGCGCATTACGATGCCGCCTAGCCCAGTACGCTATCTGAAATAGGAGCGACCTAAATTGAACAAATGTGATAGAATTTTGCTGAATTCTTAAATTAACCATAATATAAAATGATCTAATCGGGTCTCTGTTTGCCCGACCCTAGAAGTTTAATAGTGCATTTTACTCGCCATTTCATGCGCTTTGAGATGCCGCTTAGCCCAATACGCTATCTGAAATGGAAGCGACGTAAGTTGAACAAATGTGATAGAGTTTCGCTGAATTCTTTTATTAACCATAATGTAAAATGATCTAATCGTGTCTCTGTTCGCCCTAGCCTAGAAGTTTAATAGTGGATGTTACTCGCCATTCCACGCGCATTAAGATGCCGCCTAGCCCAGTACGCTATCTGAAATAGGAGCGACCTAAATTGAACAAATGTGATGGAATTTTGCCGAATTCTTAAATTAACCATAATATAAAATGATCTAATCGGGTCACTGCTTGTCCTACCCTAGAAGTTTAATAGTGCATTTTACTCGCCATTTCATGCGCTTTGAGATGCCGCTTAGCCCAATACGCTATCTGAAATAGGAGCGACGTAAATTGAACAAATGTGATAGAATTTTGCTGAATTCTTAAATTAACCATAATATAAAATGATCTAATCGGGTCTCTGTTTGCCCTACCCTAGAAGTTTAATAGTGCATTTTACTCGCCATTTCATGCGCTTTGAGGTGCCGCTTAGCCCAATACGCTATCTGAAATAGGAGCGACGTAAGTTGAACATATGTGATAGAATTTCGCTGAATTCTTTTATTAACCATAATATAAAATGATCTAATCGGGTCTCTGTTTGCCCTACCCTAGAAGTTTAATAGTGCATTTTACTCGCCATTTCATGCGCTTTGAGATGCCGCTTAGCCCAATACGCTATCTGAAATAGGAGCGACGTAAGTTGAACAAATGTGATAGAATTTCGCTGAATTCTTTTATTAACCATAATGTAAAATGATCTAATCGTGTCTCTGTTCGCCCTAGCCTAGAAGTTTAATAGTGGATGTTACTCGCCATTCCACGCGCATTAAGATGCCGCCTAGCCCAGTACGCTATCTGAAATAGGAGTGACCTAAATTGAACAAATGTGATAGAATTTTGCCGAATTCTTAAATTAACCATAATATAAAAGGATCTAATCGGGTCACTGCTTGTCCTACCCTAGAAGTTTAATAGTGCATTTTACTCGTCATTTCATGCGCTTTGAGATGCCGCTTTGCCCAATACGCTATCTGAAATAGGAGCGACGTAAATTGAACGAATGTGATAGTATTTCGCTGAATTCTTAAATTAACCATAATATAAAATGATCTAGTCGGGTCTCTGTTTGCCCTACCCTAGAACTTTAATAGTGCATTTTACTCGACATTTCATGCGCTTTGAGGTGCCGCTTAGCCCAATACGCTATCTGAAATAGGAGCGACGTAAATTGAACAAATGTGATAGAATTTCGTTGAATTCTTAAATTAACCATAATATACAATGATCTAATCGGGTCTCTGTTCGCCCTAGCCTAGAAGTTGAATAGTGCATTTTACTCGCCCTTCCACGCGCTTTAAGATGCCGCCTAGCCCAGTACGCTATCTCAAGCAGGTGCGGCGTAAGATGAACAAATGTGATAGAATTACGCTGAATTCTTATATTATCCGTAATATAAAATGATCTAATCGGGTCTCTGTTCGCCCTAGCCTAGAAGTATAATAGTGCATTTTACTCGCCATTTCAGGCGCTTTGAGATGCCGCTTAGCCCAATACGCTATCTGAAATAGGAGCGTCGTAAATTGAACAATTGTGATAGAATTTCGCTGAATTCTGAAATTAACTATAATATAAAATGATCTAATCGGGTCTCTGTTTGCCCTACCCTAGAAGTTTAATAGTGCATTTTACTCGCCATTCCACGTGCTTTAAGATGCCGCCTAGCCCAATACGCTATCAGAAATAGGAGCGACGTAAATTGAACAAATGTGATAGAATTTTGCTGAATTCTTAAATTATCCATAATATAAAATGATCTAATCGGGTCTCTGTTTGCCCTACCCTAGAAGTTTAATAGTGCATTTTACTCGTCATTTCATGCGCTTTGAGATGCCGCGTTGCCCAATACGCTATCTGAAATAGGAGCGACGTAAATTGAACGAATGTGATAGTATTTCGCTGTATTCTTAAATTAACCATAATATAAAATGATCTAGTCGGGCCTCTGTTTGCCCTACACTAGAACTTTAATAGTTCATTTTACTCATCATTTCATGCGCTTTGAGATACCGCTTAGCCCAATACGATATCTGAAATAGGAGCGACGTAAATTGAACAAATGTGATAGAATTTCGCTGAATTCTTTTATTAACCATAATGTAAAATGATCTAATCGGGTCTCTGTTCGCCCTAGCCTAGAAGTTTAATAGTGCATTTTACTCGCCATTTCATGCGCTTTGAGATGCCGCTTAGCCCAATACGCTATCTGGAATAGGAGCGACGCAAATTGAATAAATGTGATAGAATTTCGCTGAATTCTTATATTAACCAAAATATAAAATGATCTAATCGGGTCTCTGAGTGCCCTATCATAGAAGTTTAATAGTGCATTTTACTCGCCATTCCACGCGCTTTAAGCTGACGCCTAGCCCAGTACGCTATCTGAAATAGGAGCGACGTAAATTGAACAAATGTGATAGAATTTTGCTGAATTCTTAAATTAACCATAATATAAAATGATCTAATCGGGTCTCTGTTTGCCCTACCCTAGAAGTTTAATAGTGCATTTTACTCGCCATTTCATGCGCTTTGAGATGCCGCTTAGCCCAATACGCTATCTGAAATAGGAGCGACGTAAATTGAACAAATGTGATAGAATTTCGGTGAGTTCTTTTATTAACCATAATGTAAAATGATCTAATCGGGTCTTTGTTCGCCCTAGCCTAGAAGTTTAATAGAGGATGTTACTCGCCATTCCACGCGCATTAAGATGCCGCCTAGCCCAGTACGCTATCTGAAATAGGAGCGACCTAAATTGAACAAATGTGATAGAATTTTGCTGAATTCTTAAATTAACCATAATATAAAATGATCTAATCGGGTCTCTGTTTGCCCTACCCTAGAAGTTTAATAGTGCATTTTACTCGCCATTTCATGCGCTTTGAGGTGCCGCTTTGCCCCATACGCTATCTGAAATAGGAGCGACGTAAATTGAACGAATGTGATAGTATTTCGCAGAATTCTTAAATTAACCATAATATAAAATGTTCTAGTCGGGTCTCTGTTTGCCCTACCCTAGACCTTTAATAGTGCATTTTACTCCTCATTTCATGCGCTTTGAGATGCCGCTTAGCCCAATACGCTATCTGAAATAGGAGCGACGTAAATTGAACGAATGTGATAGTATTTCGCTGAATTCTTAAAATAACCATAATATAAAATGATCTAATCGGGTCTCTGTTTGCCCTACCCTGGAAGTTTAATAGTGCATTTCACTCGTCATTCCACGCGATTTAAGATGCCGCCCAGCCCAGTACACTATCAGAAATAGGAGCAACGTAAATTGAACAAATGTGACAGAATCTTGCTGAATTCTTATATTAACCGTAACATAAAATGATCTAATCGGGACTCTCTTTGCCTTACCCTAGAAGTTTAATAGTGCGTTTCACTCGTAGTTTCATGCGCTTTGAGATGCCGCTTAGCACACTGCGCTATCTGAAATAGGAGAGACGTAAATTGAACAAATGTGATAGAATTTCGCTGAATTCTTTTATTAACCATAATGTTAAATGAACTAATCGGGTCTCTGTTCGCCCTACCCTAGAAGTTTAATAGTGCATTTCACTCCTCATTTCATGCGCTTTGAGATGCAGCTTAGCTCAATAAGCTATCTGAAATAGGAGCGACGTAAATTGAATAAATGTGATGGAATTTCGCTGAATTCTTATATTAACCAAAATATAAAATGATCTAATCGGGTCTCTTATTGCCCTATCATAGAAGCTTAATAGTGCATTTTGCTCGCCATTCCACGCGCTTTAAGGTGCCGCCTAGCCCAGTACGCTATCAGAAATAGGAACGACGTAAATTGAACAAAAGTGATAGAATTTTGCTGAATGATTAAATTAACCATAATATAAAATGATCTAATCGGGTCTCTGTTTGCCCTACCCTAGAAGTTTAATAGTGCATTTTACTCGCCATTTCATGCGCTTTGAGATGCCGCTTTGCCCAATACGCTATCTGAAATAGGAGCGACGTAAATTGAACGAATGTGATAGTATTTCGCTGAATTCTTAAATTAACCATAATATAAAATGATCTAGTCGGGTCTCTGTTTGCCCTACCCTAGAACTTTAATAGTGCATTCTACTCCTCATTTCATGCGCTTTGAGATGCCGCTTACCCCAATACGCTATCTGAAATAGGAGCGACGTAAATTGAACGAATGTGATAGTATTTCGCTGAATTCTTAAATTAACCATAATATAAAATGATCTAGTCGGGTCTCTGTTTGCCCTACCCTAGAACTTTAATAGTGCATTCTACTCCTCATTTCATGCGCTTTGAGATGCCGCTTAGCCCAATACGCTATCTGAAATAGGAGCGACGTAAATTGAACGAATGTGATAGTATTTCGCTGAATTCTTAAATTAACTATAATATAAAATGATCTAGTCGGGTCTCTGTTTGCCCTACCCTAGAACTTTAATAGTGCATTTTACTCCTCATTTCATGCGCTTTGAGATGCCGCTTAGCCCAATACGCTATCTGAAATAGGAGCGATATAAATTGAACAAATGTGATAGAATTTCGTTGAATTCTTAAATTAACCATAATATACAATGATCTAATCGGGTCTCTGTTCGCCCTAGCCTAGAAGTTTAATAGTGCATTTTACTCGCCCTTCCACGCGCTTTAAGATGCCGCCTAGCCCAGTACGCTATCTCAAGCAGGTGCGGCGTAAGTTGAACAAATGTGATAGAATTTCCCTGAATTCTTATATTATCCGTAATATAAAATGATCTAATCGGGTCTCTGTTCGCCCTAGCCTAGAAGTATAATAGTGCATTCTACTCGCCATTTCATGCGCTTTGAGATGCCGCTTAGCCCAATACGCTATCTGAAATAGGAGCGACGTAAATTTAACAAATGTGATAGAATTTCGCTGAATACTTTTATTAACCACAATGTAATATGATCTAATCGGGTCTCTGTTCGCCCAACCCTAGAAGTTTAATAGTGCATATCACTCCTCATTTCATGCGCTTTGAGATGCCGCTTAGCTCAATAAGCTATCTGAAATAGGAGCGACGTAAATTGAATAAATGTGATGGAATTTCGCTGAATTCTTAAATTAACCATAATATAAAATGATCTATTCGGGTCTCTGTTTGCCTTATCCAAGAAGTTTAATAGTGCATTTTACACGCCATTTCATGCGCTTTGAGATGCCGCTTAGCCCAGTACGCTATCTGAAATAGAAGCGACGTAAATTGAACAAATGTGATAGAATTTCGCTGCATTCATATATGAACCAAAATATAGAATGATCTAATCGGGTCTCTGATTGCCCTATCATAGAAGTTTAATAGTGCATTTCACTCATCATTTCATGCGCTTTAAGATGCCGCTTAGCACAGTACGCTATCAGAAATAGGAGCGACGTAAATTGAACAAACGTGATAGAATTTCGCTGAATTCTTTTATTAACAATAATGTAAAATGATCTAATCGGGTCTCTGTTCGCCCTAGCCGAGAAGTTTAATAGTGCATTGTATTCGCCACTTCATGCGCTTTGAGATGCCGCTTAGCCCAATACACTATCTGAAATAGGAGCGACGTAAATTGAACAAATGTGATAGAATTTGGCTGAATTCTTATATAAACCAAAATATAAAATGATCTAATCGGGTCTCTGATTGCCCTATCATAGAAGTTTAATAGTGCATTTTACTCGCCATTCCGCACGCTTTAAGATGCCGCCTAGCCCAATACGCTATCTGAAATAGGAGCGACGTAAATTGAACAAACGTGATAGAATTTCGCTGAATTCTTTTATTAACAATAATGTAAAATGATCTAATCGGGTCTCTGTTCGCCCTAGCCTAGAAGTATAATAGTGCATTTTACTCGCCATTTCATGCGCTTTGAGGTGCCGCTTAGCCCAATACGCTATCTGAAATAGGAGCGACGTAAATTGAACAAATGTGATAGAATTTCGTTGAATTCTTAAATTAACCATAATATACAATGATCTAATCGGGTCTCTGTTCGCCCTATCATAGAAGTTTAATAGTGCATTTTACTCGCCATTCCGCGCGCTTTAAGATGCCGCCTAGCCCAGTACGCTATCTGAAATAGGAGCGACGTAAATTGAACAAATGTGATAGAATTTTGCTGAATTCTTAAATTAACCATAATACAAAATGATCTAATCGGGTCTCTGTTTGCCGTACCCTAGAAGTATAATAGTGCATTTTACTCGACATTTCATGCGCTTTGAGATGCCGCTTAGCCCAGTACGCTATCTTAAATAGGAGCGACGTAAATTGAACCAATGTGATAGAATTTCGCTGAATTGTTAAATTAACCATAATACAAAATGATCTAATCGGGTCTCTGATTGCCCTATCATAGAAGGTTAGTAGCGCATTTTACTCGCCATTTCATGCGCTTTGAGATGCCGCTTAGCCCAATACGCTATCTGAAATATGAGCGACGTAAATTGAACAAATGTGATAGAATTTCGCAGAATTCTTATATTAACCTTAATGTAAAATGATCTAATCGGGTCTCTGTTCGCCCTACCCTAGAAGTTTAATAGTGCATTTCACTCGCTATTCCACGCGCTTTTAGATGCCGCCTAGCCCAATACGCTATCTGAAATAGGGGCGACGTAAATTGAACAAATGTGATAGAATTTCCCTGAATTCTTATATTAACCTTAATGTAAAATGATCTAATCGGGTCTCTGTTTGCCCTAGCCTAGAAGATTAATAGTGCATTTTATTGGACATTCCATGCGCTTTGAGATGCCGCTTAGCCCAATACGCTATCTGAAATAGGAGCGACGTAAATTGAACAAATGTGATAGAATTTCCCTGAAATCTTATATTAAACAAAATATAAAATGATCTAATCGGGTCTCTGATTGCCCTATCATAGATGTTTAGTCGTGCATTTTACTCGCCCTTCCACGCCCTTGAAGATGCCGTCTAGCCCAGTACGCTATCTGAAATAGGAACGACGTAAATTGAACAAATGTGATAGAATTTTGCTGAATTATTAAATTAACCAAACTATAAAATGATCTAATCGGGTCTCTGATTGCCCTATCATAGAAGTTTAATATTGCATTTTACTCACCATTCCACGCGCTTTAAGGTGCCGCCCAGCCCAGTACGCTATCTGAAATAGGAGCAACGTAAATTGAACAAATGTGACAGAATTTTGCTGAATTCTTAAATTAACCATAATATAAAATGGTCTAATCGCGTCTCTGATTGCCCTATCATAGAAGGCTAATAGTACATTTTACTCGCTATTTCACGCGCTTTAATATGCCGGCTAGCCCAGTAGGCTACCTGAAATAGGAGTGACGTAAATTGCACAAATGTGATAGAATTACGCTTAATTCTTACATTAACCGTAATATAAAATGACCTAATCGGTTCTCTCTTTCCCTTACCCTAGAAGTTTAATAGTGCATTTCACTGGTCATTTCATGCGCTTTGAGATGCCGCTTAGCCCAATACACTATCTGAAATAGGAGCGACGTAAATTTAACAAATGTGATAGAATTTCGCTGAATTCTTTTATTAACCATAATGTAATATGATCTAATCGGGTCTCTGTTTGCCTTACCCTAGAAGTTTAATAGTGCATTTTACTAGCCATTTCATGCGCTTTGAGGTGCCGCTTAGCCCAATACGCTATCTGAAATAGGAGCGACGTAAATTGAACAAATGTGATAGAATTTCCCTGAATTCTTATATTAACCTTAATGTAAAATGATCTAATCGGGTCTCTGTTCGCCCTACCCTAGAAGTTTAATAGTGCATTTCACTCCTCATTTCATGCGCTTTGAGATGCCGCTTAGCCCAATACGCTATCTGAAATAGGAACGACGTAAATTGAACAAAAGTGATAGAATCTTGCTGAATGATTAAATTAACCATAATATAAAATGATCTAATCGGGTCTCTGTTTGCCCTACCCTAGAAGTTTAATAGTGCATTTTACTCGCCATTTCATGCGCTTTGAGGTGCCGCTTAGCCCAATACGCTATCTGAAATAGGAGCGACGTAAGTTGAACATATGTGATAGAATTTCGCTGAATTCTTTTATTAACCATAATGAAAAATGATCTAATCGGGTCTCTGTTCGCCCTAGCCTAGAAGTATAATAGTGCATTTTACTCGCCATTTCATGCGCTTTGAGATGCTGCCTAGCCGAGTACGCTATCTGAAATAGGAGCGACGTACATTGAACAAATGTGATAGAATTTCGCTGAATTCTTTTATTAACCATAATGTAAAATGATCTAACCGGGTCTCTGTTCGCCCTAGCCAAGAACTATAATAGTGCATTTTATTCGGCATTTCATACGCTTTGAGATGCCGCTTAGCCCAATACGCTATCTGAAATAGGAGCAACGTAAATTGAACAAATGTGACAGAATTTCGCTGAATACTCTTATTAACCATAATGTAAAATGATCTAACCTGGTCTCTGTTCGCCCTAGCCTAGAAGTTTAATAGTGCATTTTATTCGCCATTTCATACGCTTTGAGATGCCGCTTAGCGCAATACGCTATCTGAAATAGGAGCGACGTAAATTGAACAAATGTGATAGAATTTCCTTGAATTCTTATATTAACCAAAATATAAAATGATCTGATCGGCTCCCTGATTGCCCTATCATAGAAGTTTAACAGTGCATTTTGCTCGCCATTCCACGCGCTTTAAGATGCCGCCTAGCCCAGTATGCTATCTGAAATAGGAGCGACGTAAATTGAACAAATGTGATAGAATTTTGCTGAATTCTTAAATTAACGGTAATATAAAATGATCTAATCGGGTGCCTGTTTGCCCTACCCTAGAAAATTAATAGTGCATTTCACTCGTCATTCCACGCGCTTTAAGATGCCGCCCAGCCCAGTACGCTATCTGAAATAGGAGCAACATAAATTGAACAAATGTGACAGAATTTTGCTGAATTCTCATATTAACCGTAATATAAAATGATCTAATCGGGACTCTCTTTGCCTTACCCTAGAAGTTTAATAGTGCATTTCACTCGTCATTTCATGCGCTTTGAGATGCCGCTTAGCACACTGGGCTATCTGAAATACGAGAGACGTAAATTGAACAAATGTGATAGAATTTCGCTGAATTCTTAAATTAACCATAATATAAAATGATCTAATCGGGTCTCTGTTCGCCCTAGCCTATAAGTTTAATAGTGCATTTTATTCGCCATTTCATGCGCTTTGAGATGCCGCTTAGCCCAATTCGCTATCTGAAATAGGAGCGACGTTAATTGAACAAATGTGATAGAATTTCGCTGAATTCTTATAATAACCAAATTATAAAATGATCTAATCGGGTCTCTGATTGCCCTATCGTAGAAGTTTAATAGTGCATTTTACTCGCCATTCCACGCGCTTTAAGATGCCGCCCAGCCCAGTACGCTATCTGAAATAGGAGCAACGTAAATTGAACAAATGTGACAGAATTTTGCTGAATTCTTAAATTAACCATAATATGAAATGATCAAATCGGGTCTCTGTTTGCCTTATCCTAGAAGTTTAATAGTGCATTTTACACGCCATTTCATGCGCTTTGAGATGCCGCTTAGCCCAGTACGCTATCTGAAATAGAAGCGACGTAAATTGAACAAATGTGATAGAATTTCGCTGCATTCATATATGAACCAAAATATAGAATGATCTAATCGGGTCTCTGATTGCCCTATCATAGAAGTTTAATAGTGCATTTCACTCATCATTTCATGCGCTTTAAGATGCCGCTTAGCACAGTACGCTATCAGAAATAGGAGCGACGTAAATTGAACAAACGTGATAGAATTTCGTTGAATTCTTTTATTAACAATAATGTAAAATGATCTAATCGGGTCTCTGTTCGCCCTAGCCGAGAAGTTTAATAGTGCATTGTATTCGCCACTTCATGCGCTTTGAGATGCCGCTTAGCCCAATACACTATCTGAAATAGGAGCGACGTAAATTGAACAAATGTGATAGAATTTGGCTGAATTCTTATATAAACCAAAATATAAAATGATCTAATCGGGTCTCTGATTGCCCTATCATAGAAGTTTAATAGTGCATTTTACTCGCCATTCCGCACGCTTTAAGATGCCACCTAGCCCAATACGCTATCTGAAATAGGAGCGACGTAAATTGAACAAATGTGATAGAATTTTGCTGAATTCTTAAATTAACCATAATACAAAATGATCTAATCGGGTCTCTGCTTGCCCTACCTTAGAAGTATGATAGTGCATTTTACTCGCCATTTCATGCGCTTTGAGATGCCGCGTAGCCGAATACGCTACCTGAAATAGAAGCGACGTAAATTGAACAAATGTGATAGAATTTTGCTGAATTCTTAAATTAACGGTAATATAAAATGATCTAATCGGGTCTCTGTTTGCCCTACCCTAGAAAATTAATAGTGCATTTCACTCGTCATTCCACGCGCTTTAAGATGCCGCCCAGCCCAGTACGCTATCTGAAATAGGAGCAACATAAATTGAACAAATGTGACAGAATTTTGCTGAATTCTTATATAAACCAAAATATAAAATGATCTAATCGGGTCTCTGATTGCCCTATCATAGAAGTTTAATAGTGGATTTCACTCATCATTTCATGCGCTTTAAGATGCCGCTTAGTACAGTACGCTATCAGAAATAGGAGCGACGTAAATTGAACAAATGTGATAGAATTACGCTTAATTCTTACATTAACCGTAATATAAAATGACCTAACCGGTTCTCTCTTTCCCTTACCCTAGAAGTTTGATAGTGCATTTCGCTGGTCATTTCATGCGCTTTGAGATGCCGCTTAGCCCAATACACTATCTGAAATAGGAGCGACGTAAATTTAACAAATGTGATAGAATTTCGCTGAATTCTTTTATTAACCATAATGTAATATGATCTAATCGGGTCTCTGTTCGCCCTACCCTAGAAGTTTAATAGTGCATTTCACTCCTCATTTCTTGCGGTTTTAGATGCCGCTTAGCTCAATAAGCTATCTGAAATAGGAGCGACGTAAATTGAATAAATGTGATAGAATTTCGCTGAATTCTTATATTAACCAAAATATAAAATGATCTACTCGGGTCTCTGAGTGCCCTATCATAGAAGTTTAATAGTGCATTTTACTCGCCATTCCACGCGCTTTAAGCTGACGCCTAGCCCAGTACGCTATCTGAAATAGGAGCGACGTAAATTGAACAAATGTGATAGAATTTTGCTGAATTCTTAAATTAACCATAATATAAAATGATCTAATCGGGTCTCTGTTTGCCCTACCCTAGAAGTTTAATAGTGCATTTCACTCGTCATTTCATGCGCTTTGAGATGCCGCTTAGCGCACTGCGCTATCTGAAATAGGAGCGACGTAAATTGAACAAATGTGATAGAATTTCGCTGAATACTGTTATTAACCACAATGTAATATGATCTAATCGGGTCTCTGTTTGCCTTACCCTAGAAGTTTAATAGTGCATTTTACTCGCCATTTCATGCGCTTTGAGGTGCCGCTTAGCCCAATACGCTATCTGAAATAGGAGCGACGTAAATTGAACAAATGTGATAGAATTTCGTTGAATTCTTAAATTAACCATAATATACAATGATCTAATCGGGTCTCTGTTCGCCCTATCATAGAACTATAATAGTGCATTTTACTCGCCATTTCGTGCGCATTGAGATGCCGCTTAGCCTAATACGCTATCTGAAATAGGAGCGACGTAAATTGAACAAATGTGATAGAATTTCCTTGAATTCTTATATTAACCAAAATATAAAATGATCTGATCGGGTCCCTGATTGCCCTATCATAGAAGTTTAATAGTGCATTTTACTCGCCATTCCACGCGCTTTAAGATGCCGCCTAGCCCAATACGCTATCTGAAATAGGGGCGACGTAAATTGAACAAATGTGATAGAATTTCCCTGAATTCTTATATTAACCTTAATGTAAAATGATCTAATCGGGTCTCTGTTTGCCCTAGCCTAGAAGATTAATAGTGCATTTTATTGGACATTCCATGCGCTTTGAGATGCCGCTTAGCCCAATACGCTATCTGAAATAGGAGCGACGTAAATTGAACAAATGTGATAGAATTTCCTTGAATTCTTATATTAACCAAAATATAAAATGATCTGATCGGTTCCCTGATTGCCCTATCATAGAAGTTTAATAGTGCATTTTACTCACCATTCCACGCGATTTAAGATGCCGCCTAGCCCAGTACGCTATCTGAAATAGGAGCGACGTAAATTGAACAAATGTGATAGAATTTTGCTGAATTCTTATATTAACCATAATATAAAATGATCTAATCGGGACTCTGTTTGCCCTACCCTAGAAGTTTAATAGTGCATTTTACTCGCCATTCCACGCGCTTTATGCTGACGCCTAGCCCAGTACGCTATCTGAAATAGGAGCGACGTAAATTGAACAAATGCGATAGAATTTCGCTGAATTCTTTAATTAACTATAATATAAAATTATCTAATCGGGTCTCTGATTGCCCTACCCTAGAACTTTAATAGTGCATTTTACTCGCCATTTCATGCGCTTTGAGATGCCGCTTAGCCCAATACGCTATCTGAAATAGGAGCGACGTAAATTAAACAAATGTGATAGAATTTCGCTGAATTCTTATATTAACCATAATATAAAATGATCTAATCGGGTCTCTGATTGCCCTACCCTAGAAGTTTAATAGTGCATTTTACTCACCATTCCACGCGCTTTAAGATGCCGCCTATCCGAGTACGCTATCTGAAATAGGAGCGACGTAAATTGAACAAATGTGATAGAATTTCGCTGAATTCTTATGTTAACCAAAATATAAAATGATGTAATCGGGTCTCTGTTCGCCCTACCCAAGAAGTTTAATAGTGCATTTTACTCGCCATTTCATGCGCTTTGAGATGCCTCTTAGCCCAATACGCTATCTGAAATAGGAGCGATGTAAATTGAACAAATGTGATAGAATTTCCCTGAAATCTTTTATGAACCATAATGTAATATGATCTAATCGGGTCTCTGTTTGCCTTACCCTAGAAGTTTAATAGTGCATTTTACTCGCCATTTCATGCGCTTTGAGGTGCCGCCTAGCCCAATACGCTATCTGAAATAGGAGAGACGTAAATTGAACAAATGTGATAGAATTTCCCTGAATTCTTATATTAAGCTTAATGTAAAATGATCTAATCGGGTCTCTGTTCGCCCTACCCTAGAAGTTTAATAGTGCATTTCACTCTTCATTTCATGCGCTTTGAGATGCCGCTTAGCCCAATACGCTATCTGATATAGGAGCGACGTAAATTGAACAAATGTGATAGAATTTGGCTGAATTCTTATATTAACCAAAATATAAAATGATTTAATCGGGTCTCTGATTGCCCTATCATAGAAGTTTAATAGTGCATTTTACTCACCATTCCACGCGCTTTAAGATGCCGCCTAGCCCAGTACGCTATCTGAAATAGGAGCGACGTAAATTGAACAAATGTGATAGAATTTTGCTGAATTCTTATATTAACCATAATATAAAATGATCTAATCGGGACTCTGTTTGCCCTACCCTAGAAGTTTAATAGTGCATTTTACTCGCTATTCCACGCGCTTTATGCTGACGCCTAGCCCAGTACGCTATCTGAAATAGGAGCGACGTAAATTGAACAAATGCGATAGAATTTCGCTGAATTCTTTAATTAACTATAATATAAAATTATCTAATCGGGTCTCTGATTGCCCTACCCTAGAACTTTAATAGTGCATTTTACTCGCCATTTCATGCGCTTTGAGATGCCGCTTAGCCCAATACGCTATCTGAAATAGGAGCGACGTAAATTAAACAAATGTGATAGAATTTCGCTGAATTCTTATATTAACCATAATATAAAATGATCTAATCGGGTCTCTGATTGCCCTACCCTAGAAGTTTAATAGTGCATTTTACTCACCATTCCACGCGCTTTAAGATGCCGCCTATCCGAGTACGCTATCTGAAATAGGAGCGACGTAAATTGAACAAATGTGATAGAATTTCGCTGAATTCTTATGTTAACCAAAATATAAAATGATGTAATCGGGTCTCTGTTCGCCCTACCCAAGAAGTTTAATAGTGCATTTTACTCGCCATTTCATGCGCCTTCAGATGCCTCTTAGCCCAATACGCTATCTGAAATAGGAGCGATGTAAATTGAACAAATGTGATAGAATTTCCCTGAAATCTTTTATGAACCATAATGTAATATGATCTAATCGGGTCTCTGTTTGCCTTACCCTAGAAGTTTAATAGTGCATTTTACTCGCCAATTCATGCGCTTTGAGGTGCCGCCTAGCCCAATACGCTATCTGAAATAGGAGAGACGTAAATTGAACAAATGTGATAGAATTTCCCTGAATTCTTATATTAAGCTTAATGTAAAATGATCTAATCGGGTCTCTGTTCGCCCTACCCTAGAAGTTTAATAGTTCATTTCACTCTTCATTTCATGCGCTTTGAGATGCCGCTTAGCCCAATACGCTATCTGAAATAGGAGCGACGTAAATTGAACAAATGTGATAGAATTTGGCTGAATTCTTATATTAACCAAAATATAAAATGATTTAATCGGGTCTCTGATTGCCCTATCATAGAAGTTTAATAGTGCATTTTACTCGCCATTCCACGCGCTTTAAGGTATCGCCTTGCCCAGTACGCTATCTGAAATAGGAACGACGTAAGTTGGACAAGTGTGATAGAATTTCGCTGAATCCTTATATTAACCAAAATATAAAATGATCTAATCGGGTCTCTTATTGCCCTATCATAGAAGTTTCATAGTGCATTTTACTCGCCCTTCCACGCGCTTTAAGATGCCGTCTAGCCCAGTACGCTATCTGAAATAGGAGCGGCGTAAGTTGAACAAATGTGATACTATTACGCTGAATTCTTATATTATCCATAATATAAAATGATATAATCAGGTCTGTGCTTGCGTTACCCTAGAAGTTTAATAGTGCATTTTACTCGCCATTTCATGCGCTTTGAGATGCCGCTTAGCCCAATACGCTATCTGAAATAGGAGCGACGTAAATTGAACAAATGTGATAGAATTTCGCTGAATTCTTTAATTAACTATAATATAAAATTATCTAATCGGGTCTCTGTTCGCCCTACCCTAGAAGCTTAATAGTGCATTTCACTCGTCATTTCATGCGCTTTCAGATGCCGCTTAGCCCAATACGCTATCTGAAATAGGAGCGACGTAAATTGAACAAATGTGATAGAATTTCGCTGAATTCTTTTATTAACCATAACGTAAAATGATCTAACCGGGTCTCTGTTCGCCCTAGCCTAGAACTTTAATAGTGCATTTTATTCGCCATTTCATACGCTTTGAGATGCCTATTAGTCCAATACGCTATCTGAAATAGGAGCGACGTAAATTGAACAAATGTGATAGAATTTGGCTGAATTCTTATATAAACCAAAATATAAAATGATCTAATCGGGTCTCTGATTGCCCTATCATAGAAGTTTAATAGTGGATTTCACTCATCATTTCATGCGCTTTAAGATGCCGCTTAGTACAGTACGCTATCAGAAATAGGAGCGACGTAAATTGAACAAATGTGATAGAATTTCGCTGAATTCTTTTATTAACAATAATGTAAAATGATCTAATCGGGTCTCTGTTCGCCCTAGCCGAGAAGTTTAATAGTGCATTTTATTCGCCACTTCATGCGCTTTGAGATGACGCTTAGCCCAATACGCTATCTAAAATAGGAGCGTCGTAAGTTGAACAAATGTTATAGGGTTTCGCTGAATTCTTATATTAACCAAAATATAAAATGGTCTAATCTGGTCTCTGACTGCCCTATCATAGAAGGCTAATAGTGCATTTTACTCGCTATTCCACGCGCTTTAATATGCCGGCTAGCCCAGTAGGCTACCTGAAATAGGAGTGACGTAAATTGCACAAATGTGATAGAATTACGCTTAATTCTTACATTAACCGTAATATAAAATGACCTAACCGGTTCTCTCTTTCCCTTACCCTAGAAGTTTGATAGTGCATTTCACTGGTCATTTCATGCGCTTTGAGATGCCGCTTAGCCCAATACACTATCTGAAATAGGAGCGACGTAAATTTAACAAATGTGATAGAATTTCGCTGAATTCTTTTATTAACCATAATGTAATATGATCTAATCGGGTCTCTGTTCGCCCTACCCTAGAAGTTTAATAGTGCATTTCACTCCTCATTTCTTGCGGTTTGAGATGCCGCTTAGCTCAATAAGCTATCTGAAATAGGAGCGACGTAAATTGAATAAATGTGATAGAATTTCGCTGAATTCTTATATTAACTAAAATATAAAATGATCTAATCGGGTCTCTGAGTGCCCTATCATAGAAGTTTAATAGTGCATTTTACTCGCCATTCCACGCGCTTTAAGCTGACGCCTAGCCCAGTACGCTATCTGAAATAGGAGCGACGTAAATTGAACAAATGTGATAGAATTTTGCTGAATTCTTAAATTAACCATAATATAAAATGATCTAATCGGGTCTCTGTTTGCCCTACCCTAGAAGTTTAATAGTGCATTTTACTCGCCATTTCATGCGCTTTGAGATGCCGCTTAGCACAATACACTATCTGAAATAGGAGCGACGTAAATTGAACAAATGTGATAGAATTACGCTGAATTCTTTTATTAACCATAATGTAAAATGATCTAATCGGGTCTCTGTTTGCCTTACCCTAGAAGTTTAATAGTGCATTTTACTCGCCATTTCATGCGCTTTGAGGTGCCGCTTAGCCCAATACGCTATCTGAAATAGGAGCGACGTAAATTGAACAAATGTGATAGAATTTCGCTGAATTCTTTTATTAACCATAATGTAATATGATCTAATCGGGTCTCTGTTCGCCCTACCCTAGAAGTTTAATAGTGCATTTCACTCCTCATTTCTTGCGGTTTGAGATGCCGCTTAGCTCAATAAGCTATCTGAAATAGGAGCGACGTAAATTGAATAAATGTGATGGAATTTCGCTGAATTCTTATATTAACCAAAATATAAAATGATCTAATCGGGTCTCTTATTGCCCTATCATAGAAGCTTAATAGTGCATTTTGCTCGCCATTCCACGCGCTTTAAGGTGCCGCCTAGCCCAGTACGCTATCTGAAATAGGAACGACGTAAATTGAACAAAAGTGATAGAATTTTGCTGAATGATTAAATTAACCATAATATAAAATGATCTAATCGGGTCTCTGTTTGCCCTACCCTAGAAGTTTAATAGTGCATTTTACTCGCCATTTCATGCGCTTTGAGATGCCGCTTTGCCCAATACGCTATCTGAAATAGGAGCGACGTAAATTGAACGAATGTGATAGTATTTCGCTGAATTCTTAAATTAACCATAATATAAAATGATCTAGCCGGGTCTCTGTTTGCCCTACCCTAGAACTTTAATAGTGCATTCTACTCCTCATTTCATGCGCTTTGAGATGCCGCTTAGCCCAATATGCTATCTGAAATAGGAGCGACGTAAATTGAACGAATGTGATAGTATTTCGCTGAATTCTTAAATTAACCATAATATAAAATGATCTAGTCGGGTCTCTGTTTGCCCTACCCTAGAACTTTAATAGTGCATTCTACTCCTCATTTCATGCGCTTTGAGATGCCGCTTAGCCCAATACGCTATCTGAAATAGGAGCGACGTAAATTGAACGAATGTGATAGTATTTCGCTGAATTCTTAAATTAACCATAATATAAAATGATCTAGTCGGGTCTCTGTTTGCCCTACCCTAGAACTTTAATAGTGCATTTTACTCCTCATTTCATGCGCTTTGAGATGCCGCTTAGCCAAATACGCTATCTGAAATAGGAGCGATATAAATTGAACAAATGTGATAGAATTTCGTTGAATTCTTAAATTAACCATAATATACAATGATCTAATCGGGTCTCTGTTCGCCCTAGCCTAGAAGTTTAATAGTGCATTTTACTCGCCCTTCCACGCGCTTTAAGATGCCGCCTAGCCCAGTACGCTATCTCAAGCAGGTGCGGCGTAAGTTGAACAAATGTGATAGAATTTCCCTGAATTCTTATATTATCCGTAATATAAAATGATCTAATCGGGTCTCTGTTCGCCCTAGCCTAGAAGTATAATAGTGCATTCTACTCGCCATTTCATGCGCTTTGAGATGCCGCTTAGCCCAATACGCTATCTGAAATAGGAGCGACGTAAATTTAACAAATGTGATAGAATTTCGCTGAATACTTTTATTAACCACAATGTAATATGATCTAATCGGGTCTCTGTTCGCCCTACCCTAGAAGTTTAATAGTGCATATCACTCCTCATTTCATGCGCTTTGAGATGCCGCTTAGCTCAATAAGCTATCTGAAATAGGAGCGACGTAAATTGAATAAATGTGATGGAATTTCGCTGAATTCTTATATTAACCAAAATATAAAATGATCTAATCGGGTCTCTTATTGCCCTATCATAGAAGCTTAATAGTGCATTTTACTCGCCATTCCACGCGATTTAAGATGCCGCCTAGCCCAATACGCTATCTGAAATAGGGGCGACGTAAATTGAACAAATGTGATAGAATTTCCCTGAATTCTTATATTAACCTTAATGTAAAATGATCTAATCGGGTCTCTGTTTGCCCTAGCCTAGAAGATTAATAGTGCATTTTATTGGACATTCCATGCGCTTTGAGATGCCGCTTAGCCCAATACGCTATCTGAAATAGGAGCGACGTAAATTGAACAAATGTGATAGAATTTCCTTGAATTCTTATATTAACCAAAATATAAAATGATCTGATCGGTTCCCTGATTGCCCTATCATAGAAGTTTAATAGTGCATTTTACTCACCATTCCACGCGATTTAAGATGCCGCCTAGCCCAGTACGCTATCTGAAATAGGAGCGACGTAAATTGAACAAATGTGATAGAATTTTGCTGAATTCTTATATTAACCATAATATAAAATGATCTAATCGGGACTCTGTTTGCCCTACCCTAGAAGTTTAATAGTGCATTTTACTCGCTATTCCACGCGCTTTATGCTGACGCCTAGCCCAGTACGCTATCTGAAATAGGAGCGACGTAAATTGAACAAATGCGATAGAATTTCGCTGAATTCTTTAATTAACTATAATATAAAATTATCTAATCGGGTCTCTGATTGCCCTACCCTAGAAGTTTAATAGTGCATTTTACTCGCCATTTCATGCGCTTTGAGATGCCGCTTAGCCCAATACGCTATCTGAAATAGGAGCGACGTAAATTGA
This sequence comes from Macropis europaea, assembly GCA_916610135.2. NCBI lineage: Eukaryota > Metazoa > Arthropoda > Insecta > Hymenoptera > Melittidae > Macropis > Macropis europaea. The sequence continues at coordinate 87,824 of CAKAJE020000311.1, forward strand.
ACAAATGTGATAGAATTTCGCTGAATTCTTATATTAACCATAATATAAAATGATCTAATCGGGTCTCTGATTGCCCTACCCTAGAAGTTTAATAGTGCATTTTACTCACCATTCCACGCGCTTTAAGATGCCGCCTATCCGAGTACGCTATCTGAAATAGGAGCGACGTAAATTGAACAAATGTGATAGAATTTCGCTGAATTCTTATGTTAACCAAAATATAAAATGATGTAATCGGGTCTCTGTTCGCCCTACCCAAGAAGTTTAATAGTGCATTTTACTCGCCATTTCATGCGCCTTCAGATGCCTCTTAGCCCAATACGCTATCTGAAATAGGAGCGATGTAAATTGAACAAATGTGATAGAATTTCCCTGAAATCTTTTATGAACCATAATGTAATATGATCTAATCGGGTCTCTGTTTGCCCTACCCTAGAAGTTTAATAGTGCATTTTACTCGCCAATTCATGCGCTTTGAGGTGCCGCCTAGCCCAATACGCTATCTGAAATAGGAGAGACGTAAATTGAACAAATGTGATAGAATTTCCCTGAATTCTTATATTAAGCTTAATGTAAAATGATCTAATCGGGTCTCTGTTCGCCCTACCCTAGAAGTTTAATAGTGCATTTCACTCTTCATTTCATGCGCTTTGAGATGCCGCTTAGCCCAATACGCTATCTGAAATAGGAGCGACGTAAATTGAACAAATGTGATAGAATTTGGCTGAATTCTTATATTAACCAAAATATAAAATGATCTAATCGGGTCTCTGATTGCCCTATCATAGAAGTTTAATAGTGCATTTTACTCACCATTCCACGCGCTTTAAGATGCCGCCTAGCCCAGTACGCTATCTGAAATAGGAGCGACGTAAATTGAACAAATGTGATAGAATTTTGCTGAATTCTTATATTAACCATAATATAAAATGATCTAATCGGGACTCTGTTTGCCCTACCCTAGAAGTTTAATAGTGCATTTTACTCGCTATTCCACGCGCTTTATGCTGACGCCTAGCCCAGTACGCTATCTGAAATAGGAGCGACGTAAATTGAACAAATGCGATAGAATTTCGCTGAATTCTTTAATTAACTATAATATAAAATTATCTAATCGGGTCTCTGATTGCCCTACCCTAGAACTTTAATAGTGCATTTTACTCGCCATTTCATGCGCTTTGAGATGCCGCTTAGCCCAATACGCTATCTGAAATAGGAGCGACGTAAATTAAACAAATGTGATAGAATTTCGCTGAATTCTTATATTAACCATAATATAAAATGATCTAATCGGGTCTCTGATTGCCCTACCCTAGAAGTTTAATAGTGCATTTTACTCACCATTCCACGCGCTTTAAGATGCCGCCTATCCGAGTACGCTATCTGAAATAGGAGCGACGTAAATTGAACAAATGTGATAGAATTTCGCTGAATTCTTATGTTAACCAAAATATAAAATGATGTAATCGGGTCTCTGTTCGCCGTACCCTAGAAGTTTAATAGTGCATTTTACTCGCCATTTCATGCGCCTTCAGATGCCTCTTAGCCCAATACGCTATCTGAAATAGGAGCGATGTAAATTGAACAAATGTGATAGAATTTCCCTGAAATCTTTTATGAACCATAATGTAATATGATCTAATCGGGTCTCTGTTTGCCTTACCCTAGAAGTTTAATAGTGCATTTTACTCGCCAATTCATGCGCTTTGAGGTGCCGCCTAGCCCAATACGCTATCTGAAATAGGAGAGACGTAAATTGAACAAATGTGATAGAATTTCCCTGAATTCTTATATTAAGCTTAATGTAAAATGATCTAATCGGGTCTCTGTTCGCCCTACCCTAGAAGTTTAATAGTTCATTTCACTCTTCATTTCATGCGCTTTGAGATGCCGCTTAGCCCAATACGCTATCTGATATAGGAGCGACGTAAATTGAACAAATGTGATAGAATTTGGCTGAATTCTTATATTAACCAAAATATAAAATGATCTAATCGGGTCTCTGATTGCCCTATCATAGAAGTTTAATAGTGCATTTTACTCGCCATTCCACGCGCTTTAAGGTATCGCCTTGCCCAGTACGCTATCTGAAATAGGAACGACGTAAGTTGGACAAGTGTGATAGAATTTCGCTGAATCCTTATATTAACCAAAATATAAAATGATCTAATCGGGTCTCTTATTGCCCTATCATAGAAGTTTCATAGTGCATTTTACTCGCCCTTCCACGCGCTTTAAGATGCCGTCTAGCCCAGTACGCTATCTGAAATAGGAGCGGCGTAAGTTGAACAAATGTGATACTATTACGCTGAATTCTTATATTATCCATAATATAAAATGATATAATCAGGTCTGTGCTTGCGTTACCCTAGAAGTTTAATAGTGCATTTTACTCGCCATTTCATGCGCTTTGAGATGCCGCTTAGCCCAATACGCTATCTGAAGTAGGAGCGACGTAAATTGAATAAATGTGATAGAATTTCGCTGAATTCTTATATTAACTAAAATATAAAATGATCTAATCGGGTCTCTGAGTGCCCTATCATAGAAGTTTAATAGTGCATTTTACTCGCCATTCCACGCGCTTTAAGCTGACGCCTAGCCCAGTACGCTATCTGAAATAGGAGCGACGTAAATTGAACAAATGTGATAGAATTTTGCTGAATTCTTAAATTAACCATAATATAAAATGATCTAATCGGGTCTCTGTTTGCCCTACCCTAGAAGTTTAATAGTGCATTTTACTCGCCATTTCATGCGCTTTGAGATGCCGCTTAGCACAATACACTATCTGAAATAGGAGCGACGTAAATTGAACAAATGTGATAGAATTTCGCTGAATTCTTTTATTAACCATAATGTAAAATGATCTAATCGGGTCTCTGTTTGCCTTACCCTAGAAGTTTAATAGTGCATTTTACTCGCCATTTCATGCGCTTTGAGGTGCCGCTTAGCCCAATACGCTATCTGAAATAGGAGCGACGTAAATTGAACAAATGTGATAGAATTTCGCTGAATTCTTTTATTAACCATAATGTAATATGATCTAATCGGGTCTCTGTTCGCCCTACCCTAGAAGTTTAATAGTGCATTTCACTCCTCATTTCTTGCGGTTTGAGATGCCGCTTAGCTCAATAAGCTATCTGAAATAGGAGCGACGTAAATTGAATAAATGTGATGGAATTTCGCTGAATTCTTATATTAACCAAAATATAAAATGATCTAATCGGGTCTCTTATTGCCCTATCATAGAAGCTTAATAGTGCATTTTGCTCGCCATTCCACGCGCTTTAAGGTGCCGCCTAGCCCAGTACGCTATCTGAAATAGGAACGACGTAAATTGAACAAAAGTGATAGAATTTTGCTGAATGATTAAATTAACCATAATATAAAATGATCTAATCGGGTCTCAGTTTGCCCTACCCTAGAAGTTTAATAGTGCATTTTACTCGCCATTTCATGCGCTTTGAGATGCCGCTTTGCCCAATACGCTATCTGAAATAGGAGCGACGTAAATTGAACGAATGTGATAGTATTTCGCTGAATTCTTAAATTAACCATAATATAAAATGATCTAGCCGGGTCTCTGTTTGCCCTACCCTAGAACTTTAATAGTGCATTCTACTCCTCATTTCATGCGCTTTGAGATGCCGCTTAGCCCAATATGCTATCTGAAATAGGAGCGACGTAAATTGAACGAATGTGATAGTATTTCGCTGAATTCTTAAATTAACCATAATATAAAATGATCTAGTCGGGTCTCTGTTTGCCCTACCCTAGAACTTTAATAGTGCATTCTACTCCTCATTTCATGCGCTTTGAGATGCCGCTTAGCCCAATACGCTATCTGAAATAGGAGCGACGTAAATTGAACGAATGTGATAGTATTTCGCTGAATTCTTAAATTAACTATAATATAAAATGATCTAGTCGGGTCTCTGTTTGCCCTACCCTAGAACTTTAATAGTGCATTTTACTCCTCATTTCATGCGCTTTGAGATGCCGCTTAGCCAAATACGCTATCTGAAATAGGAGCGATATAAATTGAACAAATGTGATAGAATTTCGTTGAATTCTTAAATTAACCATAATATACAATGATCTAATCGGGTCTCTGTTCGCCCTAGCCTAGAAGTTTAATAGTGCATTTTACTCGCCCTTCCACGCGCTTTAAGATGCCGCCTAGCCCAGTACGCTATCTCAAGCAGGTGCGGCGTAAGTTGAACAAATGTGATAGAATTTCCCTGAATTCTTATATTATCCGTAATATAAAATGATCTAATCGGGTCTCTGTTCGCCCTAGCCTAGAAGTATAATAGTGCATTCTACTCGCCATTTCATGCGCTTTGAGATGCCGCTTAGCCCAATACGCTATCTGAAATAGGAGCGACGTAAATTTAACAAATGTGATAGAATTTCGCTGAATACTTTTATTAACCACAATGTAATATGATCTAATCGGGTCTCTGTTCGCCCTACCCTAGAAGTTTAATAGTGCATATCACTCCTCATTTCATGCGCTTTGAGATGCCGCTTAGCTCAATAAGCTATCTGAAATAGGAGCGACGTAAATTGAATAAATGTGATGGAATTTCGCTGAATTCTTATATTAACCAAAATATAAAATGATCTAATCGGGTCTCTTATTGCCCTATCATAGAAGCTTAATAGTGCATTTTACTCGCCATTCCACGCGATTTAAGGTGCCGCCTAGCCCAGTACGCTATCTGAAATAGGAACGACGTAAATTGAACAAAAGTGATAGAATCTTGCTGAATGATTAAATTAACCATAATATAAAATGATCTAATCGGGTCTCTGTTTGCCCTACCCTAGAAGTTTAATAGTGCATTTTACTCGCCATTTCATGCGCTTTGAGGTGCCGCTTAGCCCAATACGCTATCTGAAATAGGAGCGACGTAAGTTGAACATATGTGATAGAATTTCGCTGAATTCTTTTATTAACCATAATGTAAAATGATCTAATCGGGTCTCTGTTCGCCCTAGCCTAGAAGTATAATAGTGCATTTTACTCGCCATTTCATGCGCTTTGAGATGCTGCCTAGCCGAGTACGCTATCAGAAATAGGAGCGACGTACATTGAACAAATGTGATAGAATTTCGCTGAATTCTTTTATTAACCATAATGTAAAATGATCTAACCGGGTCTCTGTTCGCCCTAGCCTAGAACTTTAATAGTGCATTTTATTCGCCATTTCATACGCTTTGAGATGCCGCTTAGCCCAATACGCTATCTGAAATAGGAGCTACGTAAATTGAACAAATGTGACAGAATTTCGCTGAATACTTTTATTAACCATAATGTAAAATGATCTAACCTGGTCTCTGTTCGCCCTAGCCTAGAAGTTTAATAGTGCATTTTATTCGCCATTTCATACGCTTTGAGATGCCGCTTAGCCCAATACGCTATCTGAAATAGGAGCGACGTAAATTGAGCAAATGTGATAGAATTTCCTTGAATTCTTATATTAACCAAAATATAAAATGATCTGATCGGGTCCCTGATTGCCCTATCATAGAAGTTTAACAGTGCATTTTACTCGCCATTCCACGCGCTTTAAGATGCCGCCTAGCCCAGTATGCTATCTGAAATAGGAGCGACGTAAATTGAACAAATGTGATAGAATTTTGCTGAATTCTTAAATTAACGGTAATATAAAATGATCTAATCGGGTGTCTGTTTGCCCTACCCTAGAAAATTAATAGTGCATTTCGCTCGTCATTCCACGCGCTTTAAGATGCCGCCCAGCCCAGTACGCTATCTGAAATAGGAGCAACATAAATTGAACAAATGTGACAGAATTTTGCTGAATTCTTATATTAACCGTAATATAAAATGATCTAATCGGGACTCTCTTTGCCTTACCCTAGAAGTTTAATAGTGCATTTCACTCGTCATTTCATGCGCTTTGAGATGCCGCTTAGCGCACTGCGCTATCTGAAATAGGAGCGACGTAAATTGAACAAATGTGATAGAATTTCGCTGAATACTGTTATTAACCACAATGTAATATGATCTAATCGGGTCTCTGTTTGCCTTACCCTAGAAGTTTAATAGTGCATTTTACTCGCCATTTCATGCGCTTTGAGGTGCCGCTTAGCCCAATACGCTATCTGAAATAGGAGCGACGTAAATTGAACAAATGTGATAGAATTTCGTTGAATTCTTAAATTAACCATAATATACAATGATCTAATCGGGTCTCTGTTCGCCCTATCATAGAACTATAATAGTGCATTTTACTCGCCATTTCGTGCGCATTGAGATGCCGCTTAGCCTAATACGCTATCTGAAATAGGAGCGACGTAAATTGAACAAATGTGATAGAATTTCCTTGAATTCTTATATTAACCAAAATATAAAATGATCTGATCGGGTCCCTGATTGCCCTATCATAGAAGTTTAATAGTGCATTTTACTCGCCATTCCACGCGCTTTAAGATGCCGCCTAGCCCAATACGCTATCTGAAATAGGGGCGACGTAAATTGAACAAATGTGATAGAATTTCCCTGAATTCTTATATTAACCTTAATGTAAAATGATCTAATCGGGTCTCTGTTTGCCCTAGCCTAGAAGATTAATAGTGCATTTTATTGGACATTCCATGCGCTTTGAGATGCCGCTTAGCCCAATACGCTATCTGAAATAGGAGCGACGTAAATTGAACAAATGTGATAGAATTTCCTTGAATTCTTATATTAACCAAAATATAAAATGATCTGATCGGTTCCCTGATTGCCCTATCATAGAAGTTTAATAGTGCATTTTACTCACCATTCCACGCGCTTTAAGATGCCGCCTAGCCCAGTACGCTATCTGAAATAGGAGCGACGTAAATTGAACAAATGTGATAGAATTTTGCTGAATTCTTATATTAACCATAATATAAAATGATCTAATCGGGACTCTGTTTGCCCTACCCTAGAAGTTTAATAGTGCATTTTACTCGCTATTCCACGCGCTTTATGCTGACGCCTAGCCCAGTACGCTATCTGAAATAGGAGCGACGTAAATTGAACAAATGCGATAGAATTTCGCTGAATTCTTTAATTAACTATAATATAAAATTATCTAATCGGGTCTCTGATTGCCCTACCCTAGAACTTTAATAGTGCATTTTACTCGCCATTTCATGCGCTTTGAGATGCCGCTTAGCCCAATACGCTATCTGAAATAGGAGCGACGTAAATTAAACAAATGTGATAGAATTTCGCTGAATTCTTATATTAACCATAATATAAAATGATCTAATCGGGTCTCTGATTGCCCTACCCTAGAAGTTTAATAGTGCATTTTACTCACCATTCCACGCGCTTTAAGATGCCGCCTATCCGAGTACGCTATCTGAAATAGGAGCGACGTAAATTGAACAAATGTGATAGAATTTCGCTGAATTCTTATGTTAACCAAAATATAAAATGATGTAATCGGGTCTCTGTTCGCCCTACCCAAGAAGTTTAATAGTGCATTTTACTCGCCATTTCATGCGCCTTCAGATGCCTCTTAGCCCAATACGCTATCTGAAATAGGAGCGATGTAAATTGAACAAATGTGATAGAATTTCCCTGAAATCTTTTATGAACCATAATGTAATATGATCTAATCGGGTCTCTGTTTGCCTTACCCTAGAAGTTTAATAGTGCATTTTACTCGCCATTCCACGCGCTTTAAGGTATCGCCTTGCCCAGTACGCTATCTGAAATAGGAACGACGTAAGTTGGACAAGTGTGATAGAATTTCGCTGAATCCTTATATTAACCAAAATATAAAATGATCTAATCGGGTCTCTTATTGCCCTATCATAGAAGTTTCATAGTGCATTTTACTCGCCCTTCCACGCGCTTTAAGATGCCGTCTAGCCCAGTACGCTATCTGAAATAGGAGCGGCGTAAGTTGAACAAATGTGATACTATTACGCTGAATTCTTATATTATCCATAATATAAAATGATATAATCAGGTCTGTGCTTGCGTTACCCTAGAAGTTTAATAGTGCATTTTACTCGCCATTTCATGCGCTTTGAGATGCCGCTTAGCCCAATACGCTATCTGAAATAGGAGCGACGTAAATTGAACAAATGTGATAGAATTTCGCTGAATTCTTTAATTAACTATAATATAAAATTATCTAATCGGGTCTCTGTTCGCCCTACCCTAGAAGCTTAATAGTGCATTTCACTCGTCATTTCATGCGCTTTCAGATGCCGCTTAGCCCAATACGCTATCTGAAATAGGAGCGACGTAAATTGAACAAATGTGATAGAATTTCGCTGAATTCTTTTATTAACCATAACGTAAAATGATCTAACCGGGTCTCTGTTCGCCCTAGCCTAGAACTTTAATAGTGCATTTTATTCGCCATTTCATACGCTTTGAGATGCCTATTAGCCCAATACGCTATCTGAAATAGGAGCGACGTAAATTGAACAAATGTGATAGAATTTGGCTGAATTCTTATATAAACCAAAATATAAAATGATCTAATCGGGTCTCTGATTGCCCTATCATAGAAGTTTAATAGTGGATTTCACTCATCATTTCATGCGCTTTAAGATGCCGTTTAGTACAGTACGCTATCAGAAATAGGAGCGACGTAAATTGAACAAATGTGATAGAATTTCGCTGAATTCTTTTATTAACAATAATGTAAAATGATCTAATCGGGTCTCTGTTCGCCCTAGCCGAGAAGTTTAATAGTGCATTTTATTCGCCACTTCATGCGCTTTGAGATGACGCTTAGCCCAATACGCTATCTAAAATAGGAGCGTCGTAAGTTGAACAAATGTTATAGGGTTTCGCTGAATTCTTATATTAACCAAAATATAAAATGGTCTAATCTGGTCTCTGACTGCCCTATCATAGAAGGCTAATAGTGCATTTTACTCGCTATTCCACGCGCTTTAATATGCCGGCTAGCCCAGTAGGCTACCTGAAATAGGAGTGACGTAAATTGCACAAATGTGATAGAATTACGCTTAATTCTTACATTAACCGTAATATAAAATGACCTAACCGGTTCTCTCTTTCCCTTACCCTAGAAGTTTGATAGTGCATTTCACTGGTCATTTCATGCGCTTTGAGATGCCGCTTAGCCCAATGCACTATCTGAAATAGGAGCGACGTAAATTTAACAAATGTGATAGAATTTCGCTGAATTCTTTTATTAACCATAATGTAATATGATCTAATCGGGTCTCTGTTCGCCCTACCCTAGAAGTTTAATAGTGCATTTCACTCCTCATTTCTTGCGGTTTGAGATGCCGCTTAGCTCAACAAGCTATCTGAAATAGGAGCGACGTAAATTGAATAAATGTGATAGAATTTCGCTGAATTCTTATATTAACCAAAATATAAAATGATCTAATCGGGTCTCTGAGTGCCCTATCATAGAAGTTTAATAGTGCATTTTACTCGCCATTCCACGCGCTTTAAGCTGACGCCTAGCCCAGTACGCTATCTGAAATAGGAGCGACGTAAATTGAACAAATGTGATAGAATTTTGCTGAATTCTTAAATTAACCATAATATAAAATGATCTAATCGGGTCTCTGTTTGCCCTACCCTAGAAGTTTAATAGTGCATTTTACTCGCCATTTCATGCGCTTTGAGATGCCGCTTAGCACAATACACTATCTGAAATAGGAGCGACGTAAATTGAACAAATGTGATAGAATTTCGCTGAATTCTTTTATTAACCATAATGTAAAATGATCTAATCGGGTCTCTGTTTGCCTTACCCTAGAAGTTTAATAGTGCATTTTACTCGCCATTTCATGCGCTTTGAGGTGCCGCTTAGCCCAATACGCTATCTGAAATAGGAGCGACGTAAATTGAACAAATGTGATAGAATTTCCCTGAATTCGTATATTAACCTTAATGTAAAATGATCTAATCGGGTCTCTGTTCGCCCTACCCTAGAAGTTTAATAGTGCATTTCACTCCTCATTTCATGCGCTTTGAGATGCCGCTTAGCTCAATAAGCTATCTGAAATAGGAGCGACGTAAATTGAATAAATGTGATGGAATTTCGCTGAATTCTTATATTAACCAAAATATAAAATGATCTAATCGGGTCTCTTATTGCCCTATCATAGAAGCTTAATAGTGCATTTTGCTCGCCATTCCACGCGCTTTAAGGTGCCGCCTAGCCCAGTACGCTATCTGAAATAGGAACGACGTAAATTGAACAAAAGTGATAGAATTTTGCTGAATGATTAAATTAACCATAATATAAAATGATCTAATCGGGTCTCTGTTTGCCCTACCCTAGAAGTTTAATAGTGCATTTTACTCGCCATTTCATGCGCTTTGAGATGCCGCTTTGCCCAATACGCTATCTGAAATAGGAGCGACGTAAATTGAACGAATGTGATAGTATTTCGCTGAATTCTTAAATTAACCATAATATAAAATGATCTAGCCGGGTCTCTGTTTGCCCTACCCTAGAACTTTAATAGTGCATTCTACTCCTCATTTCATGCGCTTTGAGATGCCGCTTAGCCCAATACGCTATCTGAAATAGGAGCGACGTAAATTGAACGAATGTGATAGTATTTCGCTGAATTCTTAAATTAACCATAATATAAAATGATCTAGTCGGGTCTCTGTTTGCCCTACCCTAGAACTTTAATAGTGCATTCTACTCCTCATTTCATGCGCTTTGAGATGCCGCTTAGCCCAATACGCTATCTGAAATAGGAGCGACGTAAATTGAACGAATGTGATAGTATTTCGCTGAATTCTTAAATTAACTATAATATAAAATGATCTAGTCGGGTCTCTGTTTGCCCTACCCTAGAACTTTAATAGTGCATTTTACTCCTCATTTCATGCGCTTTGAGATGCCGCTTAGCCAAATACGCTATCTGAAATAGGAGCGATATAAATTGAACAAATGTGATAGAATTTCGTTGAATTCTTAAATTAACCATAATATACAATGATCTAATCGGGTCTCTGTTCGCCCTAGCCTAGAAGTTTAATAGTGCATTTTACTCGCCCTTCCACGCGCTTTAAGATGCCGCCTAGCCCAATACGCTATCTCAAGCAGGTGCGGCGTAAGTTGAACAAATGTGATAGAATTTCCCTGAATTCTTATATTATCCGTAATTTAAATGATCTAATCGGGTCTCTGTTCGCCCTAGCCTAGAAGTATAATAGTGCATTCTACTCGCCATTTCATGCGCTTTGAGATGCCGCTTAGCCCAATACGCTATCTGAAATAGGAGCGACGTAAATTTAACAAATGTGATAGAATTTCGCTGAATACTTTTATTAACCACAATGTAATATGATCTAATCGGGTCTCTGTTCGCCCTACCCTAGAAGTTTAATAGTGCATATCACTCCTCATTTCATGCGCTTTGAGATGCCGCTTAGCTCAATAAGCTATCTAAAATAGGAGCGACGTAAATTGAATAAATGTGATGGAATTTCGCTGAATTCTTATATTAACCAAAATATAAAATGATCTAATCGGGTCTCTTATTGCCCTATCATAGAAGCTTAACAGTGCATTTTACTCGCCATTCCACGCGATTTAAGGTGCCGCCTAGCCCAGTACGCTATCTGAAATAGGAACGACGTAAATTGAACAAAAGTGATAGAATCTTGCTGAATGATTAAATGAACCATAATATAAAATGATCTAATCGGGTCTCTGTTTGCCCTACCCTAGAAGTTTAATAGTGCATTTTACTCGCCATTTCATGCGCTTTGAGGTGCCGCTTAGCCCAATACGCTATCTGAAATAGGAGCGACGTAAGTTGAACATATGTGATAGTATTTCGCTGAATTCTTAAATTAACCATAATATAAAATGATCTAGTCGGGTCTCTGTTTACCCTACCCTAGAACTTTAATAGTGCATTCTACTCCTCATTTCATGCGCTTTGAGATGCCGCTTAGCCCAATACGCTATCTGAAATAGGAGCGACGTAAATTGAACGAATGTGATAGTATTTCGCTGAATTCTTAAATTAACCATAATATAAAATGATCTAGTCGGGTCTCTGTTTGCCCTACCCTAGAACTTTAATAGTGCATTCTACTCCTCATTTCATGCGCTTTGAGATGCCGCTTAGACCAATACGCTATCTGAAATAGGAGCGACGTAAATTGAACGAATGTGATAGTATTTCGCTGAATTCTTAAATTAACTATAATATAAAATGATCTAGTCGGGTCTCTGTTTGCCCTACCCTAGAACTTTAATAGTGCATTTTACTCCTCATTTCATGCGCTTTGAGATGCCGCTTAGCCCAATACGCTATCTGAAATAGGAGCGATATAAATTGAACAAATGTGATAGAATTTCGTTGAATTCTTAAATTAACCATAATATACAATGATCTAATCGGGTCTCTGTTCGCCCTAGCCTAGAAGTTTAATAGTGCATTTACTCGCCCTTCCACGCGCTTTAAGATGCCGCCTAGCCCAGTACGCTATCTCAAGCAGGTGCGGCGTAAGTTGAACAAATGTGATAGAATTTCCCTGAATTCTTATATTATCCGTAATATAAAATGATCTAATCGGGTCTCTGTTCGCCCTAGCCTAGAAGTATAATAGTGCATTCTACTCGCCATTTCATGCGCTTTGAGATGCCGCTTAGCCCAATACGCTATCTGAAATAGGAGCGACGTAAATTTAACAAATGTGATAGAATTTCGCTGAATACTTATATTAACCAAAATATAAAATGATCTAATCGGGTCTCTTATTGCCCTATCATAGAAGCTTAATAGTGCATTTTACTCGCCATTCCACGCGATTTAAGGTGCCGCCTAGCCCAGTACGCTATCTGAAATAGGAACGACGTAAATTGAACAAAAGTGATAGAATCTTGCTGAATGATTAAATTAACCATAATATAAAATGATCTAATCGGGTCTCTGTTTGCCCTACCCTAGAAGTTTAATAGTGCATTTTACTCGCCATTTCATGCGCTTTGAGGTGCCGCTTAGCCCAATACGCTATCTGAAATAGGAGCGACGTAAGTTGAACATATGTGATAGAATTTCGCTGAATTCTTATATTAACCATAATATAAAATGATCGAATCGGGTCTCTGATTGCCCTACCCTAGAAGTTTAATAGTGCATTTTACTCACCATTCCACGCGCTTTAAGATGCCGCCTATCCGAGTACGCTATCTGAAATAGGAGCGACGTAAATTGAACAAATGTGATAGAATTTGGCTGAATTCTTATATTAACCAAAATATAAAATGATTTAATCGGGTCTCTGATTGCCCTATCATAGAAGTTTAATAGTGCATTTTACTCGCCATTCCACGCGCTTTAAGGTATCGCCTTGCCCAGTACGCTATCTGAAATAGGAACGACGTAAATTGAACAAGTGTGATAGAATTTCGCTGAATCCTTATATTAACCAAAATATAAAATGATCTAATCGGGTCTCTTATTGCCCTATCATAGAAGTTTCATAGTGCATTTTACTCGCCCTTCCACGCGCTTTAAGATGCCGTCTAGCCCAGTACGCTATCTGAAATAGGAGCGGCGTAAGTTGAACAAATGTGATACTATTACGCTGAATTCTTATATTATCCATAATATAAAATGATATAATCAGGTCTGTGCTTGCGTTACCCTAGAAGATTAATAGTGCATTTTACTCGCCATTTCATGCGCTTTGAGATGCCGCTTAGCCCAATACGCTATCTGAAATAGGAGCGACGTAAATTGAACAAATGTGATAGAATTTCGCTGAATTCTTTAATTAACTATAATATAAAATTATCTAATCGGGTCTCTGTTCGCCCTACCCTAGAAGCTTAATAGTGCATTTCACTCGTCATTTCATGCGCTTTCAGATGCCTATTAGCCCAATACGCTATCTGAAATAGGAGCGACGTAAATTGAACAAATGTGATAGAATTTGGCTGAATTCTTATATAAACCAAAATATAAAATGATCTAATCGGGTCTCTGATTGCCCTATCATAGAAGTTTAATAGTGGATTTCACTCATCATTTCATGCGCTTTAAGATGCCGCTTAGTACAGTACGCTATCAGAAATAGGAGCGACGTAAATTGAACAAATGTGATGGAATTTCGCTGAATTCTTTTATTAACAATAATGTAAAATGATCTAATCGGGTCTCTGTTCGCCCTAGCCGAGAAGTTTAATAGTGCATTTTATTCGCCACTTCATGCGCTTTGAGATGACGCTTAGCCCAATACGCTATCTAAAATAGGAGCGTCGTAAGTTGAACAAATGTTATAGGGTTTCGCTGAATTCTTATATTAACCAAAATATAAAATGGTCTATTCTGGTCTCTGACTGCCCTATCATAGAAGGCTAATAGTGCATTTTACTCGCTATTCCACGCGCTTTAATATGCCGGCTAGCCCAGTAGGCTACCTGAAATAGGAGTGACGTAAATTGCACAAATGTGATAGAATTACGCTTAATTCTTACATTAACCGTAATATAAACTGACCTAACCGGTTCTCTCTTTCCCTTACCCTAGAAGTTTGATAGTGCATTTCACTGGTCATTTCATGCGCTTTGAGATGCCGCTTAGCCCAATACACTATCTGAAATAGGAGCGACGTAAATTTAACAAATGTGATAGAATTTCGCTGAATTCTTTTATTAACCATAATGTAATATGATCTAATCGGGTCTCTGTTCGCCCTACCCTAGAAGTTTAATAGTGCATTTCACTCCTCATTTCTTGCGGTTTGAGATGCCGCTTAGCTCAATAAGCTATCTGAAATAGGAGCGACGTAAATTGAATAAATGTGATAGAATTTCGCTGAATTCTTATATTAACCAAAATATAAAATGATCTAATCGGGTCTCTGAGTGCCCTATCATAGAAGTTTAATAGTGCATTTTACTCGCCATTCCACGCGCTTTAAGCTGACGCCTAGCCCAGTACGCTATCTGAAATAGGAGCGACGTAAATTGAACAAATGTGATAGAATTTTGCTGAATTCTTAAATTAACCATAATATAAAATGATCTAATCGGGTCTCTGTTTGCCCTACCCTAGAAGTTTAATAGTGCATTTTACTCGCCATTTCATGCGCTTTGAGATGCCGCTTAGCCCAATACGCTATCTGAAATAGGAGCGACGTAAATTGAACAAATGTGATAGAATTTCGCTGAATTCTTTTATTAACCATAATGTAAAATGATCTAATCGGGTCTCTGTT
Source organism: Macropis europaea (assembly GCA_916610135.2). Lineage (NCBI taxonomy): Eukaryota > Metazoa > Arthropoda > Insecta > Hymenoptera > Melittidae > Macropis > Macropis europaea. The sequence goes on from CAKAJE020000311.1 coordinate 103,029, forward strand.
CGCCCTAGCCTAGAAGTTTAATAGTGGATGTTACTCGCCATTCCACGCGCATTACGATGCCGCCTAGCCCAGTACGCTATCTGAAATAGGAGCGACCTAAATTGAACAAATGTGATAGAATTTCCTTGAATTCTTATATTAACCAAAATATAAAATGATCTGATCGGGTCCCTGATTGCCCTATCATAGAAGTTTAACAGTGCATTTTACTCGCCATTCCACGCGCTTTAAGATGCCGCCTAGCCCAGTACGCTATCTGAAATAGGAGCGACGTAAATTGAACAAATGTGATAGAATTTTGCTGAATTCTTAAATTAACGGTAATATAAAATGATCTAATCGGGTGTCTGTTTGCCCTACCCTAGAAAATTAATAGTGCATTTCACTCGTCATTCCACGCGCTTTAAGATGCCGCCCAGCCCAGTACGCTATCTGAAATAGGAGCAACATAAATTGAACAAATGTGACAGAATTTTGCTGAATTCTTATATTAACCGTAATATAAAATGATCTAATCGGGACTCTCTTTGCCTTACCCTAGAAGTTTAATAGTGCATTTCACTCGTCATTTCATGCGCTTTGAGATGCCGCTTAGCACACTGCGCTATCTGAAATACGAGAGACGTAAATTGAACAAATGTGATAGAATTTCGCTGAATTCTTTTATTATCAATAATGTAAAATGATCTAATCGGGTCTCTGTTCGCCCTAGCCGAGAAGTTTAATAGTGCATTGTATTCGCCACTTCATGCGCTTTGAGATGCCGCTTAGCCCAATACACTATCTGAAATAGAAGCGACGTAAATTGAACAAATGTGATAGAATTTCGCTGCATTCATATATGAACCAAAATATAGAATGATCTAATCGGGTCTCTGATTGCCCTATCATAGAAGTTTCATAGTGCATTTCACTCATCATTTCATGCGCTTTAAGATGCCGCTTAGCACAGTACGCTATCAGAAATAGGAGCGACGTAAATTGAACAAACGTGATAGAATTTCGCTGAATTCTTTTATTAACAATAATGTAAAATGATCTAATCGGGTCTCTGTTCGCCCTAGCCGAGAAGTTTGATAGAGCATTGTATTCGCCACTTCATGCGCTTTGAGATGCCGCTTAGCCCAATACACTATCTGAAATAGGAGCGACGTAAATTGAACAAATGTGATAGAATTTGGTTGAATTCTTATATAAACCAAAATATAAAATGATCTAATCGGGTCTCTGATTGCCCTATCATAGAAGTTTAATAGTGCATTTTACTCGCCATTCCGCACGCTTTAAGATGCCGCCTAGCCCAATACGCTATATGAAATAGGAGCGACGTAAATTGAACAAATGTGATAGAATTTTGCTGAATTCTTAAATTAACCATAATACAAAATGATCTAATCGGGTCTCTGTTTGCCCTACCTTAGAAGTATGATAGTGCATTTTACTCGCCATTTCATGCGCTTTGAGATGCCGCGTAGCCGAATACGCTACCTGAAATAGGAGCGACGTAAATTGAACAAATGTGATAGAATTTTGCTGAATTCTTAAATTAACGGTAATATAAAATGATCTAATCGGGTCTCTGTTTGCCCTACCCTAGAAAATTAATAGTGCATTTCACTCCTCATTCCACGCGCTTTAAGATGCCGCCCAGCCCAGTACGCTATCTGAAATAGGAGCAACATAAATTGAACAAATGTGACAGAATTTTGCTGAATTCTTATATTAACCGTAATACAAAATGATCTAATCGGGACTCTCTTTGCCTTACCCTAGAAGTTTAATTGTGCATTTCACTCGTCATTTCGTGCGCTTTGAGATGCCGCTTAGCGCACTGCGCTATCTGAAATAGGAGCGACGAAAATTGAACAAATGTGATAGAATTTCGCTGAATACTTTTATTAACCACAATGTAATATGATCTAATCGGGTCTCTGTTTGCCTTACCCTAGAAGTTTAATAGTGCATTTTACTCGCCATTTCATGCGCTTTGAGGTGCCGCTTAGCCCAATACGCTATCTGAAATAGGAGCGACGTAAATTGAACAAATGTGATAGAATTTCGTTGAATTCTTAAATTAACCATAATATACAATGATCTAATCGGGTCTCTGTTCGCCCTATCATAGAAGTTTAATAGTGCATTTTACTCGCCATTCCGCACGCTTTAAGATGCCGCCTAGCCCAGTACGCTATCTGAAATAGGAGCGACGTAAATTGAACAAATGTGATAGAATTTTGCTGAATTCTTAAATTAACCATAATACAAAATGATCTAATCGGGTCTCTGTTTGCCGTACCCTAGAAGTATAATAGTGCATTTTACTCGACATTTCATGCGCTTTGAGATGCCGCTTAGCCCAGTACGCTATCTTAAATAGGAGCGACGTAAATTGAACAAATGTGATAGAATTTCGCTGAATTGTTAAATTAACCATAATACAAAATGATCTAATCGGGTCTCTGATTGCCCTATCATAGAAGGTTAGTAGCGCATTTTACTCGCCATTTCATGCACTTTGAGATGCCGCTTAGCCCAATACGCTATCTGAAATATGAGCGACGTAAATTGAACAAATGTGATAGAATTTCGCTGAGTTCTTATATTAACCTTAATGTAAAATGATCTAATCGGGTCTCTGTTCGCCCTACCCTAGAAGTTTAATAGTGCATTTCACTCGCTATTCCACGCGCTTTTAGATGCCGGCTAGCCCAGTAGGCTATCTGAAATAGGAGTGACGTAAATTGAACAAATGTGATAGAATTACGCTTAATTCTTATATTAACCGTAATATAAAATGATCTAATCGGGTCTCTCTTTGCATTACCCTAGAAGTTTAATAGTGCATTTTACTCGCCATTTCGTGCGCATTGAGATGCCGCTTAGCCTAAGACGCTATCTGAAATAGGAGCGACGTAAATTGAACAAATGTGATAGAATTTCCTTGAATTCTTATATTAACCAAAATATAAAATGATCTGATCGGGTCCCTGATTGCCCTATCATAGAAGTTTAATAGTGCATTTTACTCGCCATTCCACGCGCTTTAAGATGCCGCCTAGCCCAATACGCTATCTGAAATAGGGGCGACGTAAATTGAACAAATGTGATAGAATTTCCCTGAATTCTTATATTAACCTTAATGTAAAATGATCTAATCGGGTCTCTGTTTTCCCTAGCCTAGAAGATTAATAGTGCATTTCATTGGACATTCCATGCGCTTTGAGATGCCGCTTAGCCCAATACGCTATCTGAAATAGGAGCGACGTAAATTGAATAAATGTGATAGAATTTCCCTGAAATCTTATATTAAACAAAATATAAAATGATCTAATCGGGTCTCTGATTGCCCTATCATAGATGTTTAGTCGTGCATTTTACTCGCCCTTCCACGCCCTTGAAGATGCCGCCTAGCCCAGTACGCTATCTGAAATAGGAACGACGTAAATTGAACAAATGTGATAGAATTTTGCTGAATTATTAAATTAACCAAACTATAAAATGATCTAATCGGGTCTCTGATTGCCCTATCATAGAAGTTTAATAGTGCATTTCACTCATCATTTCATGCGCTTTGAGATACCGCTTAGCCGAATACGCTATCTGAAATAGGAGCGACGTAAATTGAACAAATGTGATAGAATTTCCTTGAATTCTTATATTAACCAAAATATAAAATGATCTGATCGGTTCCCTGATTGCCCTATCATAGAAGTTTAATAGTGCATTTTACTCACCATTCCACGCGCTTAAGATGCCGCCTAGCCCAGTACGCTATCTGAAATAGGAGCGACGTAAATTGAACAAATGTGATAGAATTTTGCTGAATTCTTTTATTAACCATAATGTAAAATGATCTGATCGTGTCTCTGTTCGCCCTAGCCTAGAAGTTTAATAGTGGATGTTACTCGCCATTCCACGCGCATTAAGATGCCGCCTAGCCCAGTACGCTATCTGAAATAGGAGTGACCTAAATTGAACAAATGTGATAGAATTTTGCCGAATTCTTAAATTAACCATAATATAAAATGATCTAATCGGGTCACTGCTTGTCCTACCCTAGAAGTTTAATAGTGCATTTTACTCGCCATTTCATGCGCTTTGAGATGCCGCTTAGCCCAATACGCTATCTGAAATAGGAGCGACGTAAGTTGAACAAATGTGATAGAATTTCGCTGAATTCTTTTATTAACCATAATGTAAAATGATCTAATCGTGTCTCTGTTCGCCCTAGCCTAGAAGTTTAATAGTGGATGTTACTCGCCATTCCACGCGCATTAAGATGCCGCCTAGCCCAGTACGCTATCTGAAATAGGGGTGACCTAAATTGAACAAATGTGATAGAATTTTGCCGAATTCTTAAATTAACCATAATATAAAATGATCTAATCGGGTCACTGCTTGTCCTACCCTAGAAGTTTAATAGTGCATTTTACTCGTCATTTCATGCGCTTTGAGATGCCGCTTTGCCCAATACGCTATCTGAAATAGGAGCGACGTAAATTGAACGAATGTGATAGTGTTTCGCTGAATTCTTAAATTAACCATAATATAAAATGATCTAGTCGGGTCTCTGTTTGCCCTACCCTAGAACTTTAATAGTGCATTTTACTCGACATTTCATGCGCTTTGAGGTGCCGCGTTGCCCAATACGCTATCTGAAATAGGAGCGACGTAAATTGAACAAATGTGATAGAATTTCGTTGAATTCTTAAATTAACCATAATATACAATGATCTAATCGGGTCTCTGTTCGCCCTAGCCTAGAAGTTTAATAGTGCATTTTACTCGCCCTTCCACGCGCTTTAAGATGCCGCCTAGCCCAGTACGCTATCTCAAGCAGGTGCGGCGTAAGTTGAACAAATGTGATAGAATTACGCTGAATTCTTATATTATCCGTAATATAAAATGATCTAATCGGGTCTCTGTTCGCCCTAGCCTAGAAGTATAATAGTGCATTTTACTCGCCATTACAGGCGCTTTGAGATGCCGCTTAGCCCAATACGCTATCTGAAATAGGAGCGTCGTAAATTGAACAAATGTGATAGAATTTCGCTGAATTCTGAAATTAACTATAATATAAAATGATCTAATCGGGTCTCTGTTTGCCCTACCCTAGTAGTTTAATAGTGCATTTTACTCGCCATTCCACGCGCTTTAAGATGCCGCCTAGCCCAATACGCTATCAGAAATAGGAGCGACGTAAATTGAACAAATGTGATAGAATTTTGCTGAATTCTTAAATTATCTATAATATAAAATGATCTAATCGGGTCTCTGTATGCCCTACCCTAGAAGTTTAATAGTGCATTTTACTCGTCATTTCATGCGCTTTGAGATGCCGCGTTGCCCAATACGCTATCTGAAATAGGAGCGACGTAAATTGAACGAATGTGATAGTATTTCGCTGAATTCTTAAATTAACCATAATATAAAATGATCTAGTCGGGCCTCTGTTTGCCCTGCACTAGAACTTTAATAGTGCATTTTACTCCTCATTTCATGCGCTTTGAGATACCGCTTAGCCCAATACGATATCTGAAATAGGAGCGACGTAAATTGAACAAATGTGATAGAATTTCGCTGAATTCTTTTATTAACCATAATGTAAAATGATCTAATCGGGTCTCTGTTCGCCCTAGCCTAGAAGTTTAATAGTGCATTTTACTCGCTATTTCATGCGCTTTGAGATGCCGCTTAGCCCAATACGCTATCTGAAATAGGAGCGACGTAAATTGAACGAATGTGATAGTATTTCGCTGAATTCTTAAATTAACTATAATATAAAATGATCTAGTCGGGTCTCTGTTTGCCCTACCCTAGAACTTTAATAGCGCATTTTACTCCTCATTTCATGCGTTTTGAGATGCCGCTTAGCCCAATACGCTATCTGAAATAGGAGCGATATAAATTGAACAAATGTGATAGAATTTCGTTGAATTCTTAAATTAACCATAATATACAATGATCTAATCGGGTCTCTGTTCGCCCTAGCCTAGAAGTTTAATAGTGCATTTTACTCGCCCTTCCACGCGCTTTAAGATGCCGCCGAGCCCAGTACGCTATCTCAAGCAGGTGCGGGGTAAGTTGAACAAATGTGATAGAATTTCCCTGAATTCTTATATTATCCGTAATATAAAATGATCTAATCGGGTCTCTGTTCGCCCTAGCCTAGAAGTATAATAGTGCATTCTACTCGCCATTTCATGCGCTTTGAGATGCCGCTTAGCCCAATACGCTATCTGAAATAGGAGCGACGTAAATTTAACAAATGTGATAGAATTTCGCTGAATACTTTTATTAACCACAATGTAATATGATCTAATCGGGTCTCTGTTCGCCCTACCCTAGAAGTTTAATAGTGCATTTCACTCCTCATTTCATGCGCTTTGAGATGCCGCTTAGCTCAATAAGCTATCTGAAATAGGAGCGACGTAAATTGAATAAATGTGATGGAATTTCGCTGAATTCTTATATTAACCAAAATATAAAATGATCTAATCGGGTCTCTTATTGCCCTATCATAGAAGCTTAATAGTGCATTTTACTCGCCATTCCACGCGCTTTAAGGTGCCGCCTAGCCCAGTACGCTATCTGAAATAGGAACGACGTAAATTGAACAAAAGTGATAGAATTTTGCTGAATGATTAAATTAACCATAATATAAAATGATCTAATCGGGTCTCTGTTTGCCCTACCCTAGAAGTTTAATAGTGCATTTTACTCGTCATTTCATGCGCTTTGAGATGCCGCTTTGCCCAATACGCTATCTGAAATAGGAGCGACGTAAATTGAACGAATGTGATAGTATTTCGCTGAATTCTTAAATTAACCATAATATAAAATGATCTAGTCGGGTCTCTGCTTGCCCTACCCTAGAACTTTAATAGTGCATTCTACTCCTCATTTCATGCGCTTTGAGATGCCGCTTAGCCCAATACGCTATCTGAAATAGGAGCGACGTAAATTGAACGAATGTGATAGTATTTCGCTGAATTCTTAAATTAACCATAATATAAAATGATCTAGTCGGGTCTCTGTTTGCCCTACCCCAGAACTTTAATAGTGCATTTTACTCCTCATTTCATGCGCTTTGAGATGCCGCTTAGCCCAATACGCTATCTGAAATAGGAGCGATATAAATTGAACAAATGTGATAGAATTTCGCTGAATTCTTATATTAACCAAAATATAAAATGATCTAATCGGGTCTCTGATTGCCCTATCAGAGAAGTTTAATAGTGCATTTTACTCGCCATTCCACGCGCTTTATGCTAACGCCTAGCCGAGTACGCTATCTGAAATAGGAGCGACGTACATTGAACAAATGTGATAGAATTTCGCTGAATTCTTTTATTAACCATAATGTAAAATGATCTAACCGGGTCTCTGTTCGCCCTAGCCTAGAACTTTAATAGTGCATTTTATTCGCCATTTCATACGCTTTGAGATGCCGCTTAGCCCAATACGCTATCTGAAATAGGAGCGACGTAAATTGAAAAAATGTGATAGAATTTCATTGAATTCTTATATTAACCAAAATATAAAATGATCTGATCGGGTCCCTGATTGCCCTATCATAGAAGTTTAATAGTGCATTTTACTCGTCATTCCACGCGCTTTAAGATGCCGCCCAGCCCAGTACGCTATCTGAAATAGGAGCAACGTAAATTGAACAAATGTGACAGAATTTCGCTGAATACTTTTATTAACCATAATGTAAAATGATCTAACCTGGTCTCTGTTCGCCCTAGCCTAGAAGTTTAATAGTGCATTTTATTCGCCATTTCATACGCTTTGAGATGCCGCTTAGCCCAATACGCTATCTGAAATAGGAGCGACGTAAATTGAACAAATGTGATAGAATTTCGCTGAATTCTTTTATTAACCAAAATATAAAATGAACTGATCGGGTCCCTGATTGCCCTATCATAGAAGTTTAACAGTGCATTTTACTCGCCATTCCACGCGCTTTAAGATGCCGCCTAGCCCAGTACGCTATCTGAAATAGGAGCGACGTAAATTGAACAAATGTGATAGAATTTTGCTGAATTCTTAAATTAACGGTAATATAAAATGATCGAATCGGGTGTCCGTTTGCCCTAGCCTATAAGTTTAATAGTGCATTTTATTCGCCATTTCATGCGCTTTGAGATGCCGCTTAGCCCAATTCGCTATCTGAAATAGGAGCGACGTAAATTGAACAAATGTGATAGAATTTCGCTGAATTCTTTTATTAACCAAAATATAAAATGAACTGATCGGGTCCCTGATTGCCCTATCATAGAAGTTTAACAGTGCATTTTACTCGCCATTCCACGCGCTTTAGGATGCCGCCTAGCCCAGTACGCTATCTGAAATAGGAGCGACGTAAATTGAACAAATGTGATAGAATTTTGCTGAATTCTTAAATTAACGGTAATATAAAATGATCTAATCGGGTGTCTGTTTGCCCTACCCTAGAAAATTAATAGTGCATTTCACTCGTCATTCCACGCGCTTTAAGATGCCGCCCAGCCCAGTTCGCTATCTGAAATAGGAGCAACATAAATTGAACAAATGTGACAGAATTTTGCTGAATTCTTATATTAACCGTAATATAAAATGATCTAATCGGGTCTCTGTTTGCCCTACCCTAGAAGTTTAATAGCGCATTTTACTCGCCATTCCGCACGCTTTAAGATGCCGCCTAGCCCAGTACGCTATCTGAAATAGAAGCGACGTAAATTGAACAAATGTGATAGAATTTCTCTGCATTCATATATGAACCAAAATATAGAATGATCTAATCGGGTCTCTGATTGCCCTATCATAGAAGTTTAATAGTGCATTTCACTCATCATTTCATGCGCTTTAAGATGCCGCTTAGCACAGTACGCTATCAGAAATAGGAGCGACGTAAATTGAACAAACGTGATAGAATTTTGCTGAATTCTTAAATTAACCATAATACAAAATGATCTAATCGGGTCTCTGTTTGCCCTACCTTAGAAGTATGATAGTGCATTTTACTCGACATTTCATGCGCTTTGAGATGCCGCTTAGCCCAGTACGCTATCTTAAATAGGAGCGACGTAAATTGAACAAATGTGATAGAATTTCGCTGAATTGTTAAATTAACCATAATACAAAATGATCTAATCGGGTCTCTGATTGCCCTATCATAGAAGGTTAGTGGCGCATTTTACTCGCCATTTCATGCGCTTTGAGATGCCGCTTAGCCCAATACGCTATCTGAAATATGAGCGACGTAAATTGAACAAATGTGATAGAATTTCGCTGAATTCTTATATTAACCTTAATGTAAAATGATCTAATCGGGTCTCTGTTCGCCCTACCCTAGAAGTTTAATAGTGCATTTCACTCGCTATTCCACGCGCTTTTAGACGCCGGCTAGCCCAGTAGGCTATCTGAAATAGGAGTGACGTAAATTGAACAAATGTGATAGAATTACGCTTAATTCTTATATTAACCGTAATATAAAATGATCTAATCGGGTCTCTCTTTGCATTACCCTAGAAGTTTAATAGTGCATTTTACTCGCCATTTCGTGCGCATTGAGATGCCGCTTAGCCTAATACGCTATCTGAAATAGGAGCGACGTAAATTGAACAAATGTGATAGAATTTCCTTGAATTCTTATATTAACCAATATATAAAATGATCTGATCGGGTCCCTGATTGCCCTATCATAGAAGTTTAATAGTGCATTTTACTCGCCATTCCACGCGCTTTAAGATGCCGCCTAGCCCAATACGCTATCTGAAATAGGGGCGACGTAAATTGAACAAATGTGATAGAATTTCCCTGAATTCTTATATTAACCTTAATGTAAAATGATCTAATCGGGTCTCTGTTTGCCCTAGCCTAGAAGATTAATAGTGCATTTTATTGGACATTCCATGCGCTTTGAGATGCCGCTTAGCCCAATACGCTATCTGAAATAGGAGCGACGTAAATTGAACAAATGTGATAGAATTTCCCTGAAATCTTATATTAAACAAAATATAAAATGATCTAATCGGGTCTCTGATTGCCCTATCATAGATGTTTAGTCGTGCATTTTACTCGCCCTTCCACTCCCTTGAAGATGCCGCCTAGCCCAGTACGCTATCTGAAATAGGAACGACGTAAATTGAACAAATGTGATAGAATTTTGCTGAATTATTAAATTAACCAAACTATAAAATGATCTAATCGGGTCTCTGATTGCCCTATCATAGAAGTTTAATAGTGCATTTCACTCATCATTTCATGCGCTTTGAGATGCCGCTTAGCCGAATACGCTATCTGAAATAGGAGCAACGTAAATTGAACAAATGTGATAGAATTTCCTTGAATTCTTATATTAACCAAAATATAAAATGATCTGATCGGTTCCCTGATTGCCCTATCATAGAAGTTTAATAGTGCATTTTACTCACCATTCCACGCGCTTTTAGATGCCGCCTAGCCCAGTACGCTATCTGAAATAGGAGCGACGTAAATTGAACAAATGTGATAGAATTTTGCTGAATTCTTATATTAACCATAATATAAAATGATCTAATCGGGTCTCTGTTTGCCCTACCCTAGAAGTTTAATAGTGCATTTTACTCGCCATTCCACGCGGTTTATGCTGACGCCTAGCCCAGTACGTTATCTGAAATAGGAGCGACGTAAATTGAACAAATGCGATAGAATTTCGCTGAATTCTTATATTAACCATAATATAAAATGATCTAATCGGGTCTCTGATTGCCCTACCCTAGAAGTTTAATAGTGCATTTTACTCACCATTCCACGCGCTTTAAGATGCCGCCTATCCGAGTACGCTATCTGAAATAGGAGCGACGTAAATTGAACAAATGTGATAGAATTTCGCTGAATTCTTATGTTAACCAAAATATAAAATGATGTAATCGGGTCTCTGTTCGCCCTACCCAAGAAGTTTAATAGTGCATTTTACTCGCCATTTCATGCGCCTTCAGATGCCTCTTAGCCCAATACGCTATCTGAAATAGGAGCGATGTAAATTGAACAAATGTGATAGAATTTCCCTGAAATCTTTTATGAACCATAATGTAATATGATCTAATCGGGTCTCTGTTTGCCTTACCCTAGAAGTTTAATAGTGCATTTTACTCGCCATTTCATGCGCTTTGAGGTGCCGCCTAGCCCAATACGCTATCTGAAATAGGAGAGACGTAAATTGAACAAATGTGATAAAATTTCCCTGAATTCTTATATTATCCATAATATAAAATGATATAATCGGGTCTGTGCTTGCGTTACCCTAGAAGTTTAATAGAGCATTTTACTCGCCATTTCATGCGCTTTGAGATGCCGCTTAGCCCAAGACGCTATCTGAAATAGGAGCGACGTAAATTGAACAAATGTGATAGAATTTCGCTGAATTCTTTAATTAACTATAATATAAAATTATCTAATCGGGTCTCTGTTCGCCCTACCCTAGAAGCTTAATAGTGCATTTCACTCGTCATTTCATGCGCTTTCAGATGCCGCTTAGCCCAATACGCTATCTGAAATAGGAGCGACGTAAATTGAACAAATGTGATAGAATTTCGCTGAATTCTTTTATTAACCATAATGTAAAATGATCTAATCGGGACTCTGTTCGCCCTAGCCTAGAACTTTAATAGTGCATTTTATTCGCCATTTCATACGCTTTGAGATGCCTATTAGCCCAATACGCTATCTGAAATAGGAGCGACGTAAGTTGAACAAATGTGATAGAATTTCGCTGAATTCTTTTATTAACCATAATGTAAAATGATCTAATCGTGTCTCTGTTCGCCCTAGCCTAGGAGTTTAATAGTGGATGTTACTCGCCATTCCACGCGCATTAAGATGCCGCCTAGCCCAGTACGCTATCTCAAGCAGGTGCGGCGTAAGTTGAACAAATGTGATAGAATTACGCTGAATTCTTATATTATCCGTAATATAAAATGATCTAATCGGGTCTCTGTTCGCCCTAGCCTAGAAGTATAATAGTGCATTTTACTCGCCATTACAGGCGCTTTGAGATGCCGCTTAGCCCAATACGCTATCTGAAATAGGAGCGTCGTAAATTGAACAAATGTGATAGAATTTCGCTGAATTCTGAAATTAACTATAATATAAAATGATCTAATCGGGTCTCTGTTTGCCCTACCCTAGTAGTTTAATAGTGCATTTTACTCGCCATTCCACGCGCTTTAAGATGCCGCCTAGCCCAATACGCTATCAGAAATAGGAGCGACGTAAATTGAACAAATGTGATAGAATTTTGCTGAATTCTTAAATTATCCATAATATAAAATGATCTAATCGGGTCTCTGTATGCCCTACCCTAGAAGTTTAATAGTGCATTTCACTCGTCATTTCATGCGCTTTGAGATGCCGCGTTGCCCAATACGCTATCTGAAATAGGAGCGACGTAAATTGAACGAATGTGATAGTATTTCGCTGAATTCTTAAATTAACCATAATATAAAATGATCTAGTCGGGCCTCTGTTTGCCCTACACTAGAACTTTAATAGTGCATTTTACTCCTCATTTCATGCGCTTTGAGATACCGCTTAGCCCAATACGATATCTGAAATAGGAGCGACGTAAATTGAACAAATGTGATAGAATTTCGCTGAATTCTTATGTTAACCAAAATATAAAATGATGTAATCGGGTCTCTGTTCGCCCTACCCAAGAAGTTTAATAGTGCATTTCACTCGTCATTTCATGCGCTTTGAGATGCCGCTTAGCCGAATAGCTATCTGAAATAGGAGCGACGTAAATTGAACAAATGTGATAGAATTTCCCTGAAATCTTATATTAACCGTAATATAAAATGATCTAATCGGGTCTCTGTTTGCATTACCCTAGAAGTTTAATAGTGCATTTTACTCGCCATTCCACGCGCTTTAGGATGCCGCCTATCAGAGTACGCTATCTGAAATAGGAGCGACGTAAGTTGAACAAATGTGATAGAATAACGCTGAATTCTTATATTAACCGTAATATAAAATGGTCTAATCGGGTCTCCGTTTGCCTTATCCTAGAAGTTTAATAGTGCATTTTACTCGCCATTTCATGCGCATTGAGATGCCGCTTAGCCCAATACGCTATTTGAAATAGGAGCGATGTAAATTGAACAAATGTGATAGAATTTCGATGAATTCTTTTATTAACCAAAATATAAAATGATCTAATCGGGTCTCTGATTGCCCTATCAGAGAAGTTTAGTAGTGCATTTTACTCGCAATGCCACGCGCTTTATGCTAACGCCTAGCCCAGTACGCTATCTGAAATAGGAGCGACGTAAATTGAACAAATGTGATAGAATTTCGCTGAATTCTTATATTAACCAAAATATAAAATGATCTAATCCGATCTCTGTTTGCCCTACCCTAGAAGTTTAATAGTGCATTTTACGAGCCATTTCTTGCGCTTTGAGATGCAGCTTAGCCCAATACGCTATCTGAAATAGGAGCGACGTAAATTGAACAAAAGTGATAGAATTTCGCTGAATTCTTATTTTAACCTTAATGTAAAATGATCTAAACGGGTCTTTGTTTGCCCTACCCTAGAAGTTTAACAGTGCATTTCACTCGTCATTTCATGCGCTCTGAGTTGCCGCTTAGCCCAATAAGCTATCTGAAATAGGAGCGACGTAAATTGAACAAATGTGATAGAACTTCGCTGAATTCTTATATTAACCGTAATATAAAATGATCTGATCGGGTCTCTGCTTGCCCCACCCTAGAAGTTTAATAGTGCATTTTACTCGCCCTTTCGTGCGCTTTGAGATGCCGCTTAGCCCAATACGCTATCTGAAATAGGAGCGACGTAAATTGAACAAATGTGATAGAATTTCGCTGGATTCTTATATTAACCACAATATAAAATGAACTAATCAGGTCTCTGATTGCCCTATCATAGAAGTTTAATAGTGCATTTTACTCGCCATTTCATGCGCTTTGAGATGCCGCTGAGCCCAATAAGCTATCTGAAATAGGAGCGATGTAACTTGAACAAATGTGATAGAATTTCGCTGAATTCTTAAATTAACCATAATATGAAATGACCTAATCGGGTCTCTGTCTGCCCTACCCTAGAAGTTTAATAGAGCATTTTACTCGTCGTTTCATGCGCTTTGAGATGCCGCCTAGCCCAGTACGCTATCTGAAATAGGAGCGACGTAAATTGAACAAATGTGATAGAATTTCGCTGAATTCTTTTATTTACCATAATGTTGAATGATCTAATCGGGTCTCTGTTCGCCCTAGCGTAGAAGCTTAATAGTGCATTTTATTCGTCATTTCATGCGCTTTGAGATGCCGCTTAGCCCAATACGCTATCTGAAATAGGAGCGACGCAAATTGAACAAATGTGATAGAATTTCCCTGAAATCTTTTATGAACCATAATGTAATATGATCTAATCGGGTCTCTGTTTGCCTTACCCTAGAAGTTTAATAGTGCATTTTACTCGCCATTTCATGCGCTTTGAGGTGCCGCCTAGCCCAATACGCTATCTGAAATAGGAGAGACGTAAATTGAACAAATGTGATAAAATTTCCCTGAATTCTTATATTAAGCTTAATGTAAAATGATCTAATCGGGTCTCTGTTCGCCCTACCCTAGAAGTTTAATAGTGCATTTCACTCCTCATTTCATGCGCTTTGAGATACCGCTTAGCCCAATACGCTATCTGAAATAGGAGCGACGTAAATTGAACAAATGTGATAGAATTTGGCTGAATTCTTATATTAACCAAAATATAAAATGATTTAATCGGGTCTCTGATTGCCCTATCATAGAAGTTTAATAGTGCATTTTACTCGCCATTCCACGCGCTTTAAGGTATCGCCTTGCCCAGTACGCTATCTGAAATAGGAACGACGTAAATTGAACAAGTGTGATAGAATTTCGCTGAATCCTTATATTAACCAAAATATAAAATGATCTAATCGGGTCTCTTATTGCCCTATCATAGAAGTTTCATAGTGCATTTTACACGCCCTTCCACGCGCTTTAAGATGCCGTCTAGCCCAGTACGCTATCGGAAATAGGAGCGGCGTAAGTTGAACAAATGTGATACTATTACGCTGAATTCTTATATTATCCATAATATAAAATGATATAATCAGGTCTGTGCTTGCGTTACCCTAGAAGTTTAATAGAGCATTTTACTCGCCATTTCATGCGCTTTGAGATGCCGCTTAGCCCAAGACGCTATCTGAAATAGGAGCGACGTAAATTGAACAAATGTGATAGAATTTCGCTGAATTCTTTAATTAACTATAATATAAAATTATCTAATCGGGTCTCTGTTCGCCCTACCCTAGAAGCTTAATAGTGCATTTCACTCGTCATTTCATGCGCTTTCAGATGCCGCTTAGCCCAATACGCTATCTGAAATAGGAGCGACGTAAATTGAACAAATGTGATAGAATTTCGCTGAATTCTTTTATTAACCATAATGTAAAATGATCTAATCGGGACTCTGTTCGCCCTAGCCTAGAACTTTAATAGTGCATTTTATTCGCCATTTCATACGCTTTGAGATGCCTATTAGCCCAATACGCTATCTGAAATAGGAGCGACGTAAGTTGAACAAATGTGATAGAATTTCGCTGAATTCTTTTATTAACCATAATGTAAAATGATCTAATCGTGTCTCTGTTCGCCCTAGCCTAGAAGTTTAATAGTGGATGTTACTCGCCATTCCACGCGCATTAAGATGCCGCCTAGCCCAGTACGCTATCTCAAGCAGGTGCGGCGTAAGTTGAACAAATGTGATAGAATTACGCTGAATTCTTATATTATCCGTAATATAAAATGATCTAATCGGGTCTCTGTTCGCCCTAGCCTAGAAGTATAATAGTGCATTTTACTCGCCATTACAGGCGCTTTGAGATGCCGCTTAGCCCAATACGCTATCTGAAATAGGAGCGTCGTAAATTGAACAAATGTGATAGAATTTCGCTGAATTCTGAAATTAATTATAATATAAAATGATCTAATCGGGTCTCTGTTTGCCCTACCCTAGTAGTTTAATAGTGCATTTTACTCGCCATTCCACGCGCTTTAAGATGCCGCCTAGCCCAATACGCTATCAGAAATAGGAGCGACGTAAATTGAACAAATGTGATAGAATTTTGCTGAATTCTTAAATTATCCATAATATAAAATGATCTAATCGGGTCTCTGTATGCCCTACCCTAGAAGTTTAATAGTGCATTTTACTCGTCATTTCATGCGCTTTAAGGTATCGCCTTTCCCAGTACGCTATCTGAAATAGGAGCGACGTAAATTGAACAAATGTGATAGAATTTCGCTGGATTCTTATATTAACCAAAATATAAAATGAACTAATCAGGTCTCTGATTGCCCTATCATAGAAGTTTAATAGTGCATTTTACTCGCCATTTCATGCGCTTTGAGATGCCGCTGAGCCCAATAAGCTATCTGAAATAGGAGCGATGTAACTTGAACAAATGTGATAGAATTTCGCTGAATTCTTAAATTAACCATAATATGAAATGACCTAATCGGGTCTCTGTCTGCCCTACCCTAGAAGTTTAATAGAGCATTTTACTCGTCGTTTCATGCGCTTTGAGATGCCGCCTAGCCCAGTACGCTATCTGAAATAGGAGCGACGTAAATTGAACAAATGTGATAGAATTTCGCTGAATTCTTTTATTTACCATAATGTTGAATGATCTAATCGGGTCTCTGTTCGCCCTAGCGTAGAAGCTTAATAGTGCATTTTATTCGTCATTTCATGCGCTTTGAGATGCCGCTTAGCCCAATACGCTATCTGAAATAGGAGCGACGCAAATTGAACAAATGCGATAGAATATCGCAGAATTCTTATATTAACCATAATATAAAATGATGTAATCGGGTCTCTGTTCGCCCTACCCAAGAAGTTTAATAGTGCATTTCTCTCGTCATTTCATGCGCTTTGAGATGCCGCTTAGCCCAATAGCTATCTGAAGTAGGAGCGACGTAAATTGAACAAATGCGATAGAATTTCCCTGAAATCTTATATTAACCGTAATATAAAATGATCTAATCGGGTCTCTGTTTGCATTACCCTCGAAGTTTAATAGTGCATTTTACTCGCCTTTCCACGCGCTTTAAGATGCCGCCTATCCGAGTACGCTATCTGAAATAGGAGCGACGTAAGTTGAACAAATGTGATAGAATAACGCTGAATTCTTATATTAACCGTAATATAAAATGGTCTAATCGGGTCTCCATTTGCCTTATCCTAGAAGTTTAATAGTGCATTTTACTCGCCATTTCATGCGCATGGAGATGCCGCATAGCCCAATACGCTATTTGAAATAGGAGCGATGTAAATTGAACAAATGTGATAGAATTTCGCTGAATTCTTAAATTAACCATAATATGAAATGACCTAATCGGGTCTCTGTTCGCCCTACCCAAGAAGTTTAATAGTGCATTTCTCTCGTCAGTTCATACGCTTTGAGATGCCGCTTAGCCCAATACGCTATCTGAAATAGGAGCGACGTAAGTTGAACAAATGTGATAGAATTACGCTGAATTCTTTTATTAACCATAATGTAAAATGATCTAATCGGGTCTCTGTTCGCCCTAGCCTAGAAGTTTAATAGTGCATTTTACTCGCCATTTCATGCGCTTTGAGATGCCGCTTAGCCCAATACGCTATCTGAAATAGGAGCGACGTAAATTGAACGAATGTGATAGTATTTCGCTGAATTCTTAAATTAACTATAATATAAAATGATCTAGTCGGGTCTCTGTTTGCCCTACCCTAGAACTTTAATAGTGCATTTTACTCCTCATTTCATGCGCTTTGAGATGCCGCTTAGCCCAATACGCTATCTGAAATAGGAGCGATATAAATTGAACAAATGTGGTAGAATTTCGTTGAATTCTTAAATTAACCATAATATACAATGATCTAATCGGGTCTCTGTTCGCCCTAGCCTAGAAGTATAATAGTGCATTTTACTCGCCCTTCCACGCGCTTTAAGATGCCGCCTAGCCCAGTACGCTATCTCAAGCAGGTGCGGGGTAAGTTGAACAAATGTGATAGAATTTCCCTGAATTCTTATATTATCCGTAATATAAAATGATCTAATCGGGTCTCTGTTCGCCCTAGCCTAGAAGTATAATAGTGCATTCTACTCGCCATTTCATGCGCTTTGAGATGCCGCTTAGCCCAATACGCTATCTGAAATAGGAGCGACGTAAATTTAACAAATGTGATAGAATTTCGCTGAATACTTTTATTAACCACAATGTAATATGATCTAATCGGGTCTCTGTTCGCCCTACCCTAGAAGTTTAATAGTGCATTTCACTCCTCATTTCATGCGCTTTGAGATGCCGCTTAGCTCAATAAGCTATCTGAAATAGGAGCGACGTAAATTGAATAAATGTGATGGAATTTCGCTGAATTCTTATATTAACCAAAATATAAAATGATCTAATCGGGTCTCTTATTGCCCTATCATAGAAGCTTAATAGTGCATTTTACTCGCCATTCCACGCGCTTTAAGGTGCCGCCTAGCCCAGTACGCTATCTGAAATAGGAACGACGTAAATTGAACAAAAGTGATAGAATTTTGCTGAATGATTAAATTAACCATAATATAAAATGATCTAATCGGGTCTCTGTTTGCCCTACCCTAGAAGTTTAATAGTGCATTTTACTCGCCATTTCATGCGCTTTGAGATGCCGCTTTGCCCAATACGCTATCTGAAATAGGAGCGACGTAAATTGAACGAATGTGATAGTATTTCGCTGAATTCTTAAATTAACCATAATATAAAATGATCTAGTCGGGTCTCTGTTTGCCCTACCCTAGAACTTTAATAGTGCATTCTACTCCTCATTTCATGCGCTTTGAGATGCCGCTTAGCCCAATACGCTATCTGAAATAGGAGCGACGTAAATTGAACGAATGTGATAGTATTTCGCTGAATTCTTAAATTAACCATAATATAAAATGATCTAGTCGGGTCTCTGTTTGCCCTACCCCAGAACTTTAATAGTGCATTTTACTCCTCATTTCATGCGCTTTGAGATGCCGCTTAGCCCAATACGCTATCTGAAATAGGAGCGATATAAATTGAACAAATGTGATAGAATTTCGCTGAATTCTTATATTAACCAAAATATAAAATGATCTAATCGGGTCTCTGATTGCCCTATCAGAGAAGTTTAATAGTGCATTTTACTCGCCATTCCACGCGCTTTATGCTAACGCCTAGCCGAGTACGCTATCTGAAATAGGAGCGACGTACATTGAACAAATGTGATAGAATTTCGCTGAATTCTTTTATTAACCATAATGTAAAATGATCTAACCGGGTCTCTGTTCGCCCTAGCCTAGAACTTTAATAGTGCATTTTATTCGCCATTTCATACGCTTTGAGATGCCGCTTAGCCCAATACGCTATCTGAAATAGGAGCGACGTAAATTGAAAAAATGTGATAGAATTTCATTGAATTCTTATATTAACCAAAATATAAAATGATCTGATCGGGTCCCTGATTGCCCTATCATAGAAGTTTAATAGTGCATTTTACTCGCCATTCCACGCGCTTTAAGATGCCGCCCAGCCCAGTACGCTATCTGAAATAGGAGCAACGTAAATTGAACAAATGTGACAGAATTTCGCTGAATACTTTTATTAACCATAATGTAAAATGATCTAACCTGGTCTCTGTTCGCCCTAGCCTAGAAGTTTAATAGTGCATTTTATTCGCCATTTCATACGCTTTGAGATGCCGCTTAGCCCAATACGCTATCTGAAATAGGAGCGACGTAAATTGAACGAATGTGATAGAATTTCGCTGAATTCTTTTATTAACCAAAATATAAAATGAACTGATCGGGTCCCTGATTGCCCTATCATAGATGTTTAACAGTGCATTTTACTCGCCATTCCACGCGCTTTAAGATGCCGCCTAGCCCAGTACGCTATCTGAAATAGGAGCGACGTAAATTGAACAAATGTGATAGAATTTTGCTGAATTCTTAAATTAACGGTAATATAAAATGATCTAATCGGGTGTCTGTTTGCCCTACCCTAGAAAATTAATAGTGCATTTCACTCGTCATTCCACGCGCTTTAAGATGCCGCCCAGCCCAGTACGCTATCTGAAATAGGAGCAACATAAATTGAACAAATGTGACAGAATTTTGCTGAATTCTTATATTAACCGTAATATAAAATGATCTAATCGGGACTCTCTTTGCCTTACTCTAGAAGTTTAATAGTGCATTTCACTCGTCATTTCATGCGCTTTGAGATGCCGCTTAGCACACTGCGTTATCTGAAATACGAGAGACGTAAATTGAACAAATGTGATAGAATTTCGCTGAATTCTTAAATTAACCATAATATAAAATGATCTAATCGGGTCTCTGTTCGCCCTAGCCTATAAGTTTAATAGTGCATTTTATTCGCCATTTCATGCGCTTTGAGATGCCGCTTAGCCCTATTCGCTATCTGAAATAGGAGCGACGTAAATTGAACAAATGTGATAGAATTTCGCTGAATTCTTATAATAACCAAATTTTAAAATGATCTAATCGGGTCTCTGATTGCCCTATCGCAGAAGTTTAATAGTGCATTTTACTCGCCATTCCACGCGCTTTAAGATGCCGCCCAGCCCAGTACGCTATCTGAAATAGGAGCAACGTAAATTGAACAAATGTGACAGAATTTTGCTGAATTCTTAAATTAACCATAATATAAAATGATCTAATCGGGTCTCTGTTTGCCCTACCCTAGAAGTTTAATAGCGCATTTTACTCGCCATTCCGCACGCTTTAAGATGCCGCCTAGCCCAGTACGCTATCTGAAATAGAAGCGACGTAAATTGAACAAATGTGATAGAATTTCGCTGCATTCATATATGAACCAAAATATAGAATGATCTAATCGGGTCTCTGATTGCCCTATCATAGAAGTTTAATAGTGCATTTCACTCATCATTTCATGCGCTTTAAGATGCCGCTTAGCACAGTACGCTATCAGAAATAGGAGCGACGTAAATTGAACAAACGTGATAGAATTTTGCTGAATTCTTAAATTAACCATAATACAAAATGATCTAATCGGGTCTCTGTTTGCCCTACCTTAGAAGTATGATAGTGCATTTTACTCGCCATTTCATGCGCTTTGAGATGCCGCGTAGCCGAATACGCTATCTGAAATAGGAGCGACGTAAATTGAACAAATGTGATAGAATTTTGCTGAATTCTTAAATTAACGGTAATATAAAATGATCTAATCGGGTCTCTGTTTGCCCTACCCTAGAAAATTAATAGTGCATTTCACTCGTCATTCCACGCGCTTTAAGATGCCGCCCAGCCCAGTACGCTATCTGAAATAGGAGCAACTTAAATTGAACAAATGTGACAGAATTTTGCTGAATTCTTATATTAACCGTAATATAAAATGATCTAATCGGGACTCTCTTTGCCTTACCCTAGAAGTTTAATTGTGCATTTCACTCGTCATTTCATGCGCTTTGAGATGCCGCTTAGCGCACTGCGCTATCTGAAATAGGAGCGACGTAAATTGAACAAATGTGATAGAATTTCGCTGAATACTTTTATTAACCACAATGTAATATGATCTAATCGGGTCTCTGTTTGCCTTACCCTAGAAGTTTAATAGTGCATTTTACTCGCCATTTCATGCGCTTTGAGGTGCCGCTTAGCCCAATACGCTATCTGAAATAGGAGCGACGTAAATTGAACAAATGTGATAGAATTTCGTTGAATTCTTAAATTAACCATAATATACAATGATCTAATCGGGTCTCTGTTCGCCCTATCATAGAAGTTTAATAGTGCATTTTCCTCGCCATTCCGCACGCTTTAAGATGCCGCCTAGCCCAGTACGCTATCTGAAATAGGAGCGACGTAAATTGAACAAATGTGATAGAATTTTGCTGAATTCTTAAATTAACCATAATACAAAATGATCTAATCGGGTCTCTGTTTGCCGTACCCTAGAAGTATAATAGTGCATTTTACTCGACATTTCATGCGCTTTGAGATGCCGCTTAGCCCAGTACGCTATCTTAAATAGGAGCGACGTAAATTGAACAAATGTGATAGAATTTCGCTGAATTGTTAAATTAACCATAATACAAAATGATCTAATCGGGTCTCTGATTGCCCTATCATAGAAGGTTAGTAGCGCATTTCACTCGCTATTCCACGCGCTTTTAGATGCCGGCTAGCCCAGTAGGCTATCTGAAATAGGAGTGACGTAAATTGAACAAATGAGATAGAATTACGCTTAATTCTTATATTAACCGTAATATAAAATGATCTAATCGGGTCTCTCTTTGCATTACCCTAGAAGTTTAATAGTGCATTTTACTCGCCATTTCATGCGCATTGAGATGCCGCTTAGCCTAATACGCTATCTGAAATAGGAGCGACGTAAATTGAACAAATGTGATAGAATTTCCTTGAATTCTTATATTAACCAAAATATAAAATGATCTGATCGGGTCCCTGATTGCCCTATCATAGAAGTTTAATAGTGCATTTTACTCGCCATTCCACGCGCTTTAAGATGCCGCCTAGCCCAATACGCTATCTGAAATAGGGGCGACGTAAATTGAACAAATGTGATAGAATTTCCCTGAATTCTTATATTAACCTTAATGTAAAATGATCTAATCGGGTCTCTGTTTGCCCTAGCCTAGAAGATTAATAGTGCATTTTATTGGACATTCCATACGCTTTGAGATGCCGCTTAGCCCAATACGCTATCTGAAATAGGAGCGACGTAAATTGAACAAATGTGATAGAATTTCCCTGAAATCTTATATTAAACAAAATATAAAATGATCTAATCGGGTCTCTGATTGCCCTATCATAGATGTTTAGTCGTGCATTTTACTCGCCCTTCCACGCCCTTGAAGATGCCGCCTAGCCCAGTACGCTATCTGAAATAGGAACCACGTAAATTGAACAAATGTGATAGAATTTTGCTGAATTATTAAATTAACCAAACTATAAAATGATCTAATCGGGTCTCTGATTGCCCTATCATAGAAGTTTAATAGTGCATTTCACTCATCATTTCATGCGCTTTGAGATGCCGCTTAGCCGAATACGCTATCTGAAATAGGAGCGACGTAAATTGAACAAATGTGATAGAATTTCCTTGAATTCTTATATTAACCAAAATATAAAATGATCTGATCGGTTCCCTGATTGCCCTATCATAGAAGTTTAATAGTGCATTTTACTCACCATTCCACGCGCTTTAAGATGCCGCCTAGCCCAGTACGCTATCTGAAATAGGAGCGACGTAAATTGAACAAATGTGATAGAATTTTGCTGAATTCTTATATTAACCATAATATAAAATGATCTAATCGGGTCTCTGTTTGCCCTACCCTAGAAGTTTAATAGTGCATTTTACTCGCCATTCCACGCGCTTTATGCTGACGCCTAGCCCAGTACGCTATCTGAAATAGGAGCGACGTAAATTGAACAAATGCGATAGAATTTCGCTGAATTCTTTAATTAACTATAATATAAAATTATCTAATCGGGTCTCTGATTGCCCTACCCTAGAACTTTAATAGTGCATTTTACTCACCATTCCACGCGCTTTAAGATGCCGCCTATCCGAGTACGCTATCTGAAATAGGAGCGACGTAAATTAAACAAATGTGATAGAATTTCGCTGAATTCTTATATTAACCATAATATAAAATGATCTAATCGGGTCTCCGTTTGCCTTATCCTAGAAGTTTAATAGTGCATTTTACTTGCCATTTCATGCGCATTGAGATGCCGCTTAGCCCAATACGTTATTTGAAATAGGAGCGATGTAAATTGAACAAATGTGATAGAATTTCGATGAATTCTTTTATTAACCAAAATATAAAATGATCTAATCGGGTCTCTGATTGCCCTACCCTAGAAGTTTAATAGTGCATTTTACTCGCCATTCCACGCGCTTTAAGATGCCGCCCAGCCCAGTACGCTATCTGAAATAGGAGCAACGTAAATTGAACAAATGTGACAGAATTTTGCTGAATTCTTAAATTAACCATAATATAAAATGATCTAATCGGGTCTCTGTTTGCCCTACCCTAGAAGTTTAATAGCGCATTTTACTCGCCATTCCGCACGCTTTAAGATGCCGCCTAGCCCAGTACGCTATCTGAAATAGAAGCGACGTAAATTGAACAAATGTGATAGAATTTCGCTGCATTCATATATGAACCAAAATATAGAATGATCTAATCGGGTCTCTGATTGCCCTATCATAGAAGTTTAATAGTGCATTTCACTCATCATTTCATGCGCTTTAAGATGCCGCTTAGCACAGTACGCTATCAGAAATAGGAGCGACGTAAATTGAACAAACGTGATAGAATTTTGCTGAATTCTTAAATTAACCATAATACAAAATGATCTAATCGGGTCTCTGTTTGCCCTACCTTAGAAGTATGATAGTGCATTTTACTCGCCATTTCATGCGCTTTGAGATGCCGCGTAGCCGAATACGCTATCTGAAATAGGAGCGACGTAAATTGAACAAATGTGATAGAATTTTGCTGAATTCTTAAATTAACGGTAATATAAAATGATCTAATCGGGTCTCTGTTTGCCCTACCCTAGAAAATTAATAGTGCATTTCACTCGTCATTCCACGCGCGTTAAGATGCCGCCCAGCCCAGTACGCTATCTGAAATAGGAGCAACTTAAATTGAACAAATGTGACAGAATTTTGCTGAATTCTTATATTAACCGTAATATAAAATGATCTAATCGGGACTCTCTTTGCCTTACCCTAGAAGTTTAATTGTGCATTTCACTCGTCATTTCATGCGCTTTGAGATGCCGCTTAGCGCACTGCGCTATCTGAAATAGGAGCGACGTAAATTGAACAAATGTGATAGAATTTCGCTGAATACTTTTATTAACCACAATGTAATATGATCTAATCGGGTCTCTGTTTGCCTTACCCTAGAAGTTTAATAGTGCATTTTACTCGCCATTTCATGCGCTTTGAGGTGCCGCTTAGCCCAATACGCTATCTGAAATAGGAGCGACGTAAATTGAACAAATGTGATAGAATTTCGTTGAATTCTTAAATTAACCATAATATACAATGATCTAATCGGGTCTCTGTTCGCCCTATCATAGAAGTTTAATAGTGCATTTTACTCGCCATTCCGCACGCTTTAAGATGCCGCCTAGCCCAGTACGCTATCTGAAATAGGAGCGACGTAAATTGAACAAATGTGATAGAATTTTGCTGAATTCTTAAATTAACCATAATACAAAATGATCTAATCGGGTCTCTGTTTGCCGTACCCTAGAAGTATAATAGTGCATTTTACTCGACATTTCATGCGCTTTGAGATGCCGCTTAGCCCAGTACGCTATCTTAAATAGGAGCGACGTAAATTGAACAAATGTGATAGAATTTCGCTGAATTGTTAAATTAACCATAATACAAAATGATCTAATCGGGTCTCTGATTGCCCTATCATAGAAGGTTAGTAGCGCATTTCACTCGCTATTCCACGCGCTTTTAGATGCCGGCTAGCCCAGTAGGCTATCTGAAATAGGAGTGACGTAAATTGAACAAATGAGATAGAATTAGGCTTAATTCTTATATTAACCGTAATATAAAATGATCTAATCGGGTCTCTCTTTGCATTACCCTAGAAGTTTAATAGTGCATTTTACTCGCCATTTCATGCGCATTGAGATGCCGCTTAGCCTAATACGCTATCTGAAATAGGAGCGACGTAAATTGAACAAATGTGATAGAATTTCCTTGAATTCTTATATTAACCAAAATATAAAATGATCTGATCGGGTCCCTGATTGCCCTATCATAGAAGTTTAATAGTGCATTTTACTCGCCATTCCACGCGCTTTAAGATGCCGCCTAGCCCAATACGCTATCTGAAATAGGGGCGACGTAAATTGAACAAATGTGATAGAATTTCCCTGAATTCTTATATTAACCTTAATGTAAAATGATCTAATCGGGTCTCTGTTTGCCCTAGCCTAGAAGATTAATAGTGCATTTTATTGGACATTCCATACGCTTTGAGATGCCGCTTAGCCCAATACGCTATCTGAAATAGGAGCGACGTAAATTGAACAAATGTGATAGAATTTCCCTGAAATCTTATATTAAACAAAATATAAAATGATCTAATCGGGTCTCTGATTGCCCTATCATAGATGTTTAGTCGTGCATTTTACTCGCCCTTCCACGCCCTTGAAGATGCCGCCTAGCCCAGTACGCTATCTGAAATAGGAACCACGTAAATTGAACAAATGTGATAGAATTTTGCTGAATTATTAAATTAACCAAACTATAAAATGATCTAATCGGGTCTCTGATTGCCCTATCATAGAAGTTTAATAGTGCATTTCACTCATCATTTCATGCGCTTTGAGATGCCGCTTAGCCGAATACGCTATCTGAAATAGGAGCGACGTAAATTGAACAAATGTGATAGAATTTCCTTGAATTCTTATATTAACCAAAATATAAAATGATCTGATCGGTTCCCTGATTGCCCTATCATAGAAGTTTAATAGTGCATTTTACTCACCATTCCACGCGCTTTAAGATGCCGCCTAGCCCAGTACGCTATCTGAAATAGGAGCGACGTAAATTGAACAAATGTGATAGAATTTTGCTGAATTCTTATATTAACCATAATATAAAATGATCTAATCGGGTCTCTGTTTGCCCTACCCTAGAAGTTTAATAGTGCATTTTACTCGCCATTCCACGCGCTTTATGCTGACGCCTAGCCCAGTACGCTATCTGAAATAGGAGCGACGTAAATTGAACAAATGCGATAGAATTTCGCTGAATTCTTTAATTAACTATAATATAAAATTATCTAATCGGGTCTCTGATTGCCCTACCCTAGAACTTTAATAGTGCATTTTACTCACCATTCCACGCGCTTTAAGATGCCGCCTATCCGAGTACGCTATCTGAAATAGGAGCGACGTAAATTAAACAAATGTGATAGAATTTCGCTGAATTCTTATATTAACCATAATATAAAATGATCTAATCGGGTCTCCGTTTGCCTTATCCTAGAAGTTTAATAGTGCATTTTACTCGCCATTTCATGCGCATTGAGATGCCGCTTAGCCCAATACGTTATTTGAAATAGGAGCGATGTAAATTGAACAAATGTGATAGAATTTCGATGAATTCTTTTATTAACCAAAATATAAAATGATCTAATCGGGTCTCTGATTGCCCTACCCTAGAAGTTTAATAGTGCATTTTACTCGCCATTCCACGCGCTTTAAGATGCCGCCCAGCCCAGTACGCTATCTGAAATAGGAGCAACGTAAATTGAACAAATGTGACAGAATTTTGCTGAATTCTTAAATTAACCATAATATAAAATCATCTAATCGGGTCTCTGTTTGCCCTACCCTAGAAGTTTAATAGCGCATTTTACTCGCCATTCCGCACGCTTTAAGATGCCGCCTAGCCCAGTACGCTATCTGAAATAGAAGCGACGTAAATTGAACAAATGTGATAGAATTTCGCTGCATTCATATATGAACCAAAATATAGAATGATCTAATCGGGTCTCTGATTGCCCTATCATAGAAGTTTAATAGTGCATTTCACTCATCATTTCATGCGCTTTAAGATGCCGCTTAGCACAGTACGCTATCAGAAATAGGAGCGACGTAAATTGAACAAACGTGATAGAATTTTGCTGAATTCTTAAATTAACCATAATACAAAATGATCTAATCGGGTCTCTGTTTGCCCTACCTTAGAAGTATGATAGTGCATTTTACTCGCCATTTCATGCGCTTTGAGATGCCGCGTAGCCGAATACGCTATCTGAAATAGGAGCGACGTAAATTGAACAAATGTGATAGAATTTTGCTGAATTCTTAAATTAACGGTAATATAAAATGATCTAATCGGGTCTCTGTTTGCCCTACCCTAGAAGTTTAATAGTGCATTTCACTCGCTATTCCACGCGCTTTTAGATGCCGGCTAGCCCAGTAGGCTATCTGAAATAGGAGTGACGTAAATTGAACAAATGTGATAGAATTACGCTTAATTCTTATATTAACCGTAATATAAAATGATCTAATCGGGTCTCTCTTTGCATTACCCTAGAAGTTTAATAGTGCATTTTACTCGCCATTTCATGCGCATTGAGATGCCGCTTAGCCTAATACGCTATCTGAAATAGGAGCGACGTACATTGAACAAATGTGATAGAATTTCCTTGAATTCTTATATTAACCAAAATATAAAATGATCTGATCGGGTCCCTGATTGCCCTATCATAGAAGTTTAATAGTGCATTTTACTCGCCATTCCACGCGCTTTGAGATGCCGCTTAGCCCAATACGCTATCTGAAATAGGAGCGACGTAAATTGAACAAATGTGATAGAATTTCCCTGAAATCTTATATTAAACAAAATATAAAATGATCTAATCGGGTCTCTGATTGCCCTATCATAGAAGTTTAGTAGTGCATTTCACTCATCATTTCATGCGCTTTGAGATGCCGCTTAGCCGAATACGCTATCTGAAATAGGAGCGACGTAAATTGAACAAATGTGATAGAATTTCGCTGAATTCTTATATTAACCATAATATAAAATGATCTAATCGGGTCTCTGATTGCCCTACCCTAGAAGTTTAATAGTGCATTTTACTCGCCATTTCATGCGCTTTGAGGTGCCGCTTCGCCCAATACGCTATCTGAAATAGGAGCGACGTAAATTGAACAAATGTGATAGAATTTCGTTGAATTCTTAAATTAACCATAATATACAATGATCTAATCGGGTCTCTGTTCGCCCTATCATACAAGTTTAATAGTGCATTTTACTCGCCATTCCGCACGCTTTAAGATGCCGCCTAGCCCAGTACGCTATCTGAAATAGGAGCGACGTAAATTGAACAAATGTGATAGAATTTTGCTGAATTCTTAAATTAACCATAATACAAAATGATCTAATCGGGTCTCTGTTTGCCGTACCCTTGAAGTATAATAGTGCATTTTACTCGACATTTCATGCGCTTTGAGATGCCGCTTAGCCCAGTACGCTATCTTAAATAGGAGCGACGTAAATTGAACAAATGTGATAGAATTTCGCTGAATTGTTAAATTAACCATAATACAAAATGATCTAATCGGGTCTCTGATTGCCCTATCATAGAAGGTTAGTAGCGCATTTTACTCGCCATTTCATGCGCTTTGAGATGCCGCTTAGCCCAATACGCTATCTGAAATATGAGCGACGTAAATTGAACAAATGTGATAGAATTTCCTTGAATTCTTATATTAACCAAAATATAAAATGATCTGATCGGGTCCCTGATTGCCCTATCATAGAAGTTTAATAGTGCATTTTACTCGCCATTCCACGCGCTTTAAGATGCCGCCTAGCCCAATACGCTATCTGAAATAGGGGCGACGTAAATTGAACAAATGTGATAGAATTTCCCTGAATTCTTATATTAACATTAATGTAAAATGATCTAATCGGGTCTCTGTTTGCCCTAGCCTAGAAGATTAATAGTGCATTTTATTGGACATTCCATGCGCTTTGAGATGACGCTTAGCCCAATACGCTATCTGAAATAGGAGCGACGTAAATTGAACAAATGTGATAGAATTTCCCTGAAATCTTATATTAAACAAAATATAAAATGATCTAATCGGGTCTCTGATTGCCCTATCATAGATGTTTAGTCGTGCATTTTACTCGCCCTTCCACGCCCTTGAAGATGCCGCCTAGCCCAGTACGCTATCTGAAATAGGAACGACGTAAATTGAACAAATGTGATAGAATTTTGCTGAATTATTAAATTAACCAAACTATAAAATGATCTAATCGGGTCTCTGATTGCCCTATCATAGAAGTTTAATAGTGCATTTCACTCATCATTTCATGCGCTTTGAGATGCCGCTAAGCCGAATACGCTATCTGAAATAGGAGCGACGTAAATTGAACAAATGTGACAGAATTTCCTTGAATTCTTATATTAACCAAAATATAAAATGATCTGATCGGTTCCCTGATTGCCCTATCATAGAAGTTTAATAGTGCATTTTACTCACCATTCCACGCGCTTTAAGATGCCGCCTAGCCCAGTACGCTATCTGAAATAGGAGCGACGTAAATTGAACAAATGCGATAGAATTTCGCTGAATTCTTTAATTAACTATAACATAAAATTATCTAATCGGGTCTCTGATTGCCCTACCCTAGAACTTTAATAGTGCATTTTACTCGCCATTTCATGCGCTTTGAGATGCCGCTTAGCCCAATACGCTATCTGAAATAGGAGCGACGTAAATTAAACAAATGTGATAGAATTTCGCTGAATTCTTATATTAACCATAATATAAAATGATCTAATCGGGTCTCTGTTTGCCCTACCCTAGAAGTTTAATAGTGCATTTTACTCGCCATTCCACGCGCTTTATGCTGACGCCTAGCCCAGTACGCTATCTGAAATGGGAGCGACGTAAATTGAACAAATGCGATAGAATTTCGCTGAATTCTTTAATTAACTATAATATAAAATTATCTAATCGGGTCTCTGATTGCCCTACCCTAGAACTTTAATAGTGCATTTTACTCGCCATTTCATGCGCTTTGAGATGCCGCTTAGCCCAATACGCTATCTGAAATAGGAGCGACGTAAATTAAACAAATGTGATAGAATTTCGCTGAATTCTTATATTAACCATAATATAAAATGATCTAATCGGGTCTCTGATTGCCCTACCCTAGAAGTTTAATAGTGCATTTTACTCACCATTGCACGTGCTTTAAGATGCCGCCTATCCGAGTACGCTATCTGAAATAGGAGCGACGTAAATTGAACAAATGTGATAGAATTTCGCTGAATTCTTATGTTAACCAAAATATAAAATGATGTAATCGGGTCTCTGTTCGCCCTACCCAAGAAGTTTAATAGTGCATTTCACTCGTCATATCATGCGCTTTGAGATGCCGCTTAGCCCAATAGCTATCTGAAATAGGAGCGACGTAAATTGAACAAATGTGATAGAATTTCCCTGAAATCTTATATTAACCGTAATATAAAATGATCTAATCGGGTCTCTGTTTGCATTACCCTAGAAGTTTAATAGTGCATTTTACTCGCCATTCCACGCGCTTTAGGATGCCGCCTATCAGAGTACGCTATCTGAAATAGGAGCGACGTAAGTTGAACAAATGTGATAGAATAACGCTGAATTCTTATATTAACCGTAATATAAAATGGTCTAATCGGGTCTCCGTTTGCCTTATCCTAGAAGTTTAATAGTGCATTTTACTCGCCATTTCATGCGCATTGAGATGCCGCTTAGCCCAATACGCTATTTGAAATAGGAGCGATGTAAATTGAACAAATGTGATAGAATTTCGATGAATTCTTTTATTAACCAAAATATAAAATGATCTAATCGGGTCTCTGATTGCCCTACCCTAGAAGTTTAATAGTGCATTTTACTCGCCATTCCACGCGCTTTAAGATGCCGCCTAGCCCAGTACGCTATCTGAAATAGGAGCTACGTAAGTTGAACGAATCTGACAGAATTACGCTGATTTCTTATATTAACCGTAATATAAAATGATCTAATCGGGTCTCTGTTTGCCTTATCCTAGAAGCTTAATAGTGCATTTTACTCGCCATTTCATGCGCTTTGAGATGAATCTTAGCCCAATACGCTATCTGAAATAGGAGCGACGTAAATTGAACAAATGTGATAGAATTTCGCTGAATTCTTATATTAACCAAAATATAAAATGATCTAATCCGATCTCTGTTTGCCCTACCCTAGAAGTTTAACAGTGCATTTTACGAGCCATTTCTTGCGCTTTGAGATGCAGCTTAGCCCAATACGCTATCTGAAATAGGAGCGACGTAAATTGAACAAAAGTGATAGAATTTCGCTGAATTCTTATTTTAACCTTAATGTAAAATGATCTAATCGGGTCTTTGTTCGCCCTACCCTAGAAGTTTAACAGTGCATTTCACTCGTCATTTCATGCGCTCTGAGTTGCCGCTTAGCCCAATAAGCTATCTGAAATAGGAGCGACGTAAATTGAACAAATGTGATAGAACTTCGCTGAATTCTTATATTAACCGTAATATAAAATGATCTGATCGGGTCTCTGCTTGCCCCACCCTAGAAGTTTAATAGTGCATTTTACTCGCCCTTTCGTGCGCTTTGAGATGCCGCTTAGCCCAATACGCTATCTGAAATAGGAGCGACGTAAATTGAACAAATGTGATAGAATTTCGCTGGATTCTTATATTAACCAAAATATAAAATGAACTAATCAGGTCTCTGATTGCCCTATCATAGAAGTTTAATAGTGCATTTTACTCGCCATTCGACGCGGTTTAAGTTGCCGCCTAGCCCAGTACGCTATCTGAAATAGGAGCTACGTAACTTGAACAAATGTGACAGAATTACGCTGAATTCTTATATTAACCGTAATATAAAATGATCTAATCGGGTCTCTGTTTGCCTTATCCTAGAAGTTTAATAGTGCATTTTACTCGCCATTTCATGCGCTTTGAGATGCCGCTGAGCCCAATAAGCTATCTGAAATAGGAGCGATGTAACTTGAACAAATGTGATAGAATTTCGCTGAATTCTTAAATTAACCATAATATGAAATGACCTAATCGGGTCTCCGTCTGCCCTACCCTAGAAGTTTAATAGAGCATTTTACTCGTCGTTTCATGCGCTTTGAGATGCCGCCTAGCCCAGTACGCTATCTGAAATAGGAGCGACGCAAATTGAACAAATGTGATAGAATTTCGCTGAGTTCTTTTATTTACCATAATGTTGAATGATCTAATCGGGTCTCTGTTCGCCGTAGCGTAGAAGCTTAATAGTGCATTTTATTCGTCATTTCATGCGCTTTGAGATGCCGCTTAGCCCAATACGCTATCTGAAATAGGAGCGACGCAAATTGAACAAATGCGATAGAATATCGCAGAATTCTTATATTAACCATAATATAAAATGATGTAATCGGGTCTCTGTTCGCCCTACCCAAGAAGTTTAATAGTGCATTTCTCTCGTCAGTTCATACGCTTTGAGATGCCGCTTAGCCCAATACGCTATCTGAAATAGGAGCGACGTAAGTTGAACAAATGTGATAGAATTACGCTGAATTCTTTTATTAACCATAATGTAAAATGATCTAATCGGGTCTCTGTTCGCCCTACCCTAGAAGTTTAATAGTGCATTTCACTCCTCATTTCATGCGCTTTGAGATGCCGCTTAGCTCAATAAGCTATCTGAAATAGGAGCGACGTAAATTGAATAAATGTGATGGAATTTCGCTGAATTCTTATATTAACCAAAATATAAAATGATCTAATCGGGTCTCTTATTGCCCTATCATAGAAGCTTAATAGTGCATTTTACTCGCCATTCCACGCGCTTTAAGGTGCCGCCTAGCCCAGTACGCTATCTGAAATAGGAACGACGTAAATTGAACAAAAGTGATAGAATTTTGCTGAATGATTAAATTAACCATAATATAAAATGATCTAATCGGGTCTCTGTTTGCCCTACCCTAGAAGTTTAATAGTGCATTTTACTCCTCATTTCATGCGCTTTGAGATGCCGCTTAGCCCAATACGCTATCTGAAATAGGAGCGATATAAATTGAACAAATGTGATAGAATTTCGCTGAATTCTTATATTAACCAAAATATAAAATGATCTAATCGGGTCTCTGATTGCCCTATCAGAGAAGTTTAATAGTGCATTTTACTCGCCATTCCACGCGCTTTATGCTAACGCCTAGCCGAGTACGCTATCTGAAATAGGAGCGACGTACATTGAACAAATGTGATAGAATTTCGCTGAATTCTTTTATTAACCATAATGTAAAATGATCTAACCGGGTCTCTGTTCGCCCTAGCCTAGAACTTTAATAGTGCATTTTATTCGCCATTTCATACGCTTTGAGATGCCGCTTAGCCCAATACGCTATCTGAAATAGGAGCGACGTAAATTGAA
Organism: Macropis europaea; assembly: GCA_916610135.2. Taxonomy (NCBI): domain Eukaryota; kingdom Metazoa; phylum Arthropoda; class Insecta; order Hymenoptera; family Melittidae; genus Macropis; species Macropis europaea. The sequence goes on from CAKAJE020000311.1 coordinate 137,099, forward strand.
CAAATGTGATAGAATTTCCTTGAATTCTTATATTAACCAAAATATAAAATGATCTGATCGGGTCCCTGATTGCCCTATCATAGAAGTTTAATAGTGCATTTTACTCGCCATTCCACGCGCTTTAAGATGCCGCCTAGCCCAATACGCTATCTGAAATAGGGGCGACGTAAATTGAACAAATGTGATAGAATTTCCCTGAATTCTTATATTAACCTTAATGTAAAATGATCTAATCGGGTCTCTGTTTGGCCTAGCCTAGAAGATAAATAGTGCATTTTATTGGACATTCCATACGCTTTGAGATGCCGCTTAGCCCAATACGCTATCTGAAATAGGAGCGACGTAAATTGAACAAATGTGATAGAATTTTGCTGAATTCTTATATTAACCATAATATAAAATGATCTAATCGGGTCTCCGTTTGCCTTATCCTAGAAGTTTAATAGTGCATTTTACTCGCCATTTCATGCGCATTGAGATGCCGCTTAGCCCAATACGTTATTTGAAATAGGAGCGATGTAAATTGAACAAATGTGATAGAATTTCGATGAATTCTTTTATTAACCAAAATATAAAATGATCTAATCGGGTCTCTGATTGCCCTATCATAGAAGTTTAATAGTGCATTTCACTCATCATTTCATGCGCTTTGAGATGCCGCTTAGCCGAATACGCTATCTGAAATAGGAGCGACGTAAATTGAACAAATGTGATAGAATTTCCTTGAATTCTTATATTAACCAAAATATAAAATGATCTGATCGGTTCCCTGATAGCCCTATCATAGAAGTTTAATAGTGCATTTTACTCACCATTCCACGCGCTTTAAGATGCCGCCTAGCCCAGTACGCTATCTGAAATAGGAACGACGTAAATTTAACAAATGTGATAGAATTTTGCTGACTTCTTATATTAACCATAATATAAAATGATCTAATCGGGTCTCTGTTTGCCCTACCCTAGAAGTTTAATAGTGCATTTTACTCGCCATTCCACGCGCTTTATGCTGACGCCTAGCCCAGTACGCTATCTGAAATAGGAGCGACGTAAATTGAACAAATGCGATAGAATTTCGCTGAATTCTTTAATTAACTATAATATAAAATTATCTAATCGGGTCTCTGATTGCCCTACCCTAGAACTTTAATAGTGCATTTTACTCACCATTCCACGCGCTTTAAGATGCCGCCTATCCGAGTACGCTATCTGAAATAGGAGCGACGTAAATTAAACAAATGTGATAGAATTTCGCTGAATTCTTATATTAACCATAATATAAAATGATCTAATCGGGTCTCCGTTTGCCTTATCCTAGAAGTTTAATAGTGCATTTTACTCGCCATTTCATGCGCATTGAGATGCCGCTTAGCCCAATACGTTATTTGAAATAGGAGCGATGTAAATTGAACAAATGTGATAGAATTTCGATGAATTCTTATATTAACCAAAATATAAAATGATCTAATCCGGTTTCTGTTTGCCCTACCCTAGAAGTTTAATAGTGCCTTTTACGAGCCATTTCTTGCGCTTTGAGATGCAGCTTAGCCCAATACGCTATCTGAAATAGGAGCGACGTGAATTGAACAAAAGTGATAGAATTTCGCTGAATTCTTATTTTAACCTTAATGTAAAATTATCTAATCGGGTCTTTGTTCGCCCTACCCTAGAAGTTTGACAGTGCATTTCACTCGCCCTTCCACGCGCTTTAAGATGCCGCCTAGCCCAGTACACTATCTGAAATAGGAGCGACGCATGTTGAACAAATGTGATAGAATTTCGATGAATTCTTTTATTAACCAAAATATAAAATGATCTAATCGGGTCTCTGATTGCCCTACCCTAGAAGTTTAATAGTGCATTTTACTCGCCATTCCACGCGCTTTAAGATGCCGCCTAGCCCAGTACGCTATCTGAAATAGGAGCTACGTAAGTTGAACGAATGTGACAGAATTACGCTGATTTCTTATATTAACCGTAATATAAAATGATCTAATCGGGTCTCTGTTTGCCGTATCCTAGAAGTTTAATAGTGCATTTTACTCGCCATTTCATGCGCTTTGAGATGAATCTTAGCCCAATACGCTATCTGAAATAGGAGCGACGTAAATTGAACAAATGTGATAGAATTTCGCTGAATTCTTATATTAACCAAAATATAAAATGATCTAATCCGGTCTCTGTTGGCCCTACCCTAGAAGTTTAATAGTGCATTTTACGAGCCATTTCTTGCGCTTTGAGATGCAGCTTAGCCCAATACGCTATCTGAAATACGAGCGACGTAAATTGAACAAAAGTGATAGAATTTCGCTGAATTCTTATTTTAACCTTAATGTAAAATGATCTAATCGGGTCTTTGTTCGCCCTACCCTAGAAGTTTAACAGTGCATTTCACTCGTCATTTCATGCGCTCTGAGTTGCCGCTTAGCCCAATAAGCTATCTGAAATAGGAGCGACGTAAATTGAACAAATGTGATAGAACTTCGCTGAATTCTTATATTAACCGTAATATAAAATGATCTGATCGGGTCTCTGCTTGCCCCACCCTAGAAGTTTAATAGTGCATTTTACTCGCCCTTTCGTGCGCTTTGAGATGCCGCTTAGCCCAATACGCTATCTGAAATAGGAGCGACGTAAATTGAACAAATGTGATAGAATTTCGCTGGATTCTTATATTAACCAAAATATAAAATGATCTAATCGGGTCTCTGATTGCCCTATCATAGAAGTTTAATAGTGCATTTTACTCGTCACTGCACGCGCTTTAAGATGCCGCCTAGCCCAGTACGCTATCTGAAATAGGAGCGACGTAAATTGAACAAACGTGATAGAATTTTGCTGAATTCTTAAATTAACCATAATATAAAATGATGTAATCGGGTCTCTGTTCGCCCTACCCAAGAAGTTTAAAAGTGCATTTCTCTCGTCATTTCATGCGCTTTGAGATGCCGCTTAGCCCAATAGCTATCTGAAATAGGAGCGACGTATATTGAACAAATGTGGTAGAATTTCCCTGAAATCTTATATTAAACAAAATATAAAATGATCTAAACGGGACTCTGATTGCCCTATCATAGAAGTTTAGTAGTGCATTTTACTCGCCCTTCCACGCGCTTTAAGATGCCGCCTAGCCCAGTACACTATCTGAAAAAGGAGCGACGTATGTTGAACAAATGTGATAGAATTACGCTGAATTCTTATATTAACCGTAATATAAAATGATCTAATCGGGTCTCTGTTTGCATTACCCTAGAAGTTTAATAGTGCATTTTACTCGTCATTTCATGCGCTTTGAGATGCCGCTTAGCCCAATAGCTATCTGAAATAGGAGCGACGTAAATTGAACAAATGTGATAGAATTTCCCTGAAATCTTATATAAACCGTAATATAAAATGATCTAATCGGGTCTCTGTTTGCATTACCCTAGAAGTTTAATAGTGCATTTTACTCGCCATTCCACGCGCTTTAGGATGCCGCCTATCAGAGTACGCTATCTGAAATAGGAGCGACGTAAGTTGAACAAATGTGATAGAATAACGCTGAATTCTTATATTAACCGTAATATAAAATGGTCTAATCGGGTCTCCGTTTGCCTTATCCTAGAAGTTTAATAGTGCATTTTACTCGCCATTTCATGCGCATTGAGATGCCGCTTAGCCCAATACGCTATTTGAAATAGGAGCGATGTAAATTGAACAAATGTGATAGAATTTCGCTGAATTCTGTAATTAACCATAATATGAAATGACCTAATCGGGTCTCTGTTCGCCCTACCCAAGAAGTTTAGTAGTGCATTTCCCTCGTCACTTCATACGCTTTGAGATGCCGCTTAGCCCAATACGCTATCTGAAATAGGAGCGACGTAAATTGAACAAATGTGATAGAATTTCCCTGAAATCTTATATTAAACAATACATAAAATGATCTAAACGGGACTCTGATTGCCCTACCATAGAAGTTTAGTAGTGCATTTTACTCGCCCTTCCACGCGCTTTAAGATGCCGCCTAGCCCAGGGCACTATCTGAAATAGGAGCGACGCATGTTGAACAAATGTGATAGAATTACGCTGAATTCTTATATTAACCGTAATATAAAATGATCTAATCGGGTCTCTGTTTGCCTTACCCTAGAAGTTTAATAGTGCATTTTACTCGCCATTTCATGCGCTTTGAGATGCCGCTTAGCCCAATACGCTATCTGAAATAGGAGCGACGTAAATTGAACAAATGTGATAGAATTACGCTGAATCCTTATATTAACCAAAATATAAAATGATCTAATCGGGTCTCTGATTGCCCTATCATAGAAGTTTAATAGTGCATTTTACTCGCCATTCCACGCGCTTTAAGATGCCGCGTAGCCCAGTATGCTATCTGAAATAGGAACGACGTAAATTGAACAAATGTGATAGAATTTTGCTGAATTCTTAAATTAACCATAATATAAAATGATCTAAACTGGTCTCTGATTGCCCTACCCTAGAAGTTTAATAGTGCATTTTACGAGCAATTTCTTGCGCTTTGAGATGCAGCTTAGCCCAATACGCTATCCGAAATAGGAGCGACGTAAATTGAACAAATGTGATAGAATTTCGCTGAATTCTTATATTAACCAAAATATAAAATGATCTAATCGGGTCTCAGATTGCCCTATCATAGATGTTTAAGAGTGCATTTTACTCGCCATTCCACGCGCTTTGAGATGCCGCCTAGCCCAGTACGCTATCTGAAATAGGAGCGACGTAAGTTGAACAAATGTGATAGAATTACGCTGAATTCTTATATTAACCGTAATATAAAATGGTCTAATCGGATCTCCGTTTGCCTTATCCTAGAAGTTTATTAGTGCATTTTACTCGTCATTCCATGCGCTTTGAGATGCCGCTTAGCCCAATACGCTATCTGAAATAGCAGCGATGTAAATTGAACAAATGTGATAGAATTTTGCTGAATTCTTAAATTAACCATAATATGAAATGACCTAATCGGGTCTTTGTTTGCCCTACCCTAGAAGTTTAATAGAGCATTTTACTCGTCATTTCATGCGCTTTGAGATGCCGCCTAGCCCAGTACGCTATCTGAAATAGGAGCGACGTAAATTGGACAAATGTGATAGAATTTCCCTGAAATCTTATATTAACCGTAATATAAAATGATCTAATCGGGTCTCTGTTTGCATTACCCTCGAAGTTTAATAGTGCATTTTACTCGCCTTTCCACGCGCTTTAAGATGCCGCCTATCCGAGTACGCTATCTGAAATAGGAGCGACGTAAGTTGAACAAATGTGATAGAATAACGCTGAATTCTTATATTAACCGTAATATAAAATGGTCTAATCGGGTCTCGATTTGCCTTATCCTAGAAGTTTAATAGTGCATTTTACTCGCCATTTCATGCGCATGGAGATGCCGCTTAGCCCAATACGCTATTTGAAATAGGAGCGATGTAAATTGAACAAATGTGATAGAATTTCGCTGAATTCTTAAATTAACCATAATATGAAATGACCTAATCGGGTCTCTGTTCGCCCTACCCAAGAAGTTTAATAGTGCATTTCTCTCGTCAGTTCATACGCTTTGAGATGCCGCTTAGCCCAATACGCTATCTGAAATAGGAGCGACGTAAGTGGAACAAATGTGATAGAATTACGCTGAATTCTTATATTAACCGTAATATAAAATGGTCTAATCGGATCTCCGTTTGCCTTATCCTAGAAGTTTATTAGTGCATTTTACTCGTCATTCCATGCGCTTTGAGATGCCGCTTAGCCCAATACGCTATCTGAAATAGGAGCGATGTAAATTGAACAAATGTGATAGAATTTTGCTGAATTCTTAAATTGACCATAATATAAAATGATGTAATCGGGTCTCTGTTCGCCCTACCCAAGAAGTTTAATAGTGCAATTCTCTCGTCATTTCATGCGCTTTGAGATGCCGCTTAGCCCAATAGCTATCTGAAATAGGAGCGACGTAAATTGAACAAATGTAATAGAATTTCCCTGAAATCTTATATTAAAGAAAATATAAAATGATCTAAACGGGACTCTGATTGCCCTATCATAGACGTTTAGTAGTGCATTTTACTCGCCCTTCCACGCGCTTTAAGATGCCGCCTAGCCCAGTACACTATCTGAAATAGGAGCGACGTAAATTGAACAAATGTGATAGAATTTCCCTGAAATCTTATATTAAAGAAAATATAAAATGATCTAAACGGGACTCTGATTGCCCTATCATAGACGTTTAGTAGTGCATTTTACTCGCCCTTCCACGCGCTTTAAGATGCCGCCTAGCCCAGTACACTATCTGAAATAGGAGCGACGTAAATTGAAAAAATGTGATACAATTTCGCTGAATTCTAATATTAACCAAAATATAAAATGATCTAATGGGGCCCCTGTTTGCCCTACCCTAGAAGTTTAATAGTGCATTTTACTCGCCATTTCTTGCGCTTTGAGATGCCGCTTAGCCCAATACGCTATCTGAAATAGGAGCGACGTAAAATGAACAAATGTGATAGGATTTCGCTGAATTCTTAAATTAACCGTAATATAAAATGATCTAATCGGGTCTCTATGTGCCCAACCCTAGAAGCTTAATAGTGCATTTTACTCGCCATTTCTTGCGCTTTGAGATGCCGCTTAGCCCAATACGCTATCTGAAATAGGAGCGACGTAAATTGAACAAATGTGATAGAATTTCCCTGAAATGTTATAGTAAACAAAATATAAAATGATCTATTCGGAACTCTCATTGCCCTATCATAGAAGTTTAGAAGTGCATTGTACTCGCCCTTCCACGCGCTTTAAGATGCCGCCTAGCCCAGTACGCTATCTGAAATAGGAGCGACGTTAGTTGAACAAATGTGATAGAATTACGCTGAATTCTTATATTAACCGTAATATAAAATGATCTATTCGGGTGTCTGTTCGCCCTACCCTAGAAGTTTAATAGTGCATTTCACTCGCCATTCCATGCGCTTTGAGATGCCGCTTAGCCCAATACCCTATCTGAAATAGGAGCGACGTAAATTGAACAAATGTGATAGAATTTCGCTGAATTCTTAAATTAACCATAATATAAAATGATCTAAGGGGGTCTCTGTTTGCCCTACCCTAGAAGTGTAATAGTGCATTTTACTCGCCATTTCTTGCGCTTTGAGATGCCGTTTAGCACAAGTCGCTATCTGAAATAGGAGCGATGTAAATTGAACAAATGTGATAGAATTTT